>JAJGRX010000187.1:0-311755 GCA_025461125.1 Carex kokanica | reverse complement strand
CCTTGAAAACTTTCAATTTCTTAACGGTCTGAGCTGGAAGGGTTTATTAGCACAAGTGCTACTGCACTTACAATTGCCAGAGCAACAAGAGAACCATCCTATCAATTAAAAATCGAATTAATTGACCAAATCGTTAAGAAAAAAGATACAACTTCTCAACCAATGAATGTGGTTTGTATACTCATTTCTTGCTTAATACATATTGCAAAGGTGGCACTTTCTACCAGTATCAAACTCCCATACTACCACCAGTACAATCAGGGTTACTAGTTTAACATAGCCATAAAACCAAACATAAGACACGCATTAAACAAGATTAAATAAGAAAATAGAAAAACAAGCAAGGGAGAGCATCATGCAACCCTATTTAACGAACTCATTTTTCCATATAATATCAAAGAGTGAGGCTATGGTACTATGCATAGCACGGATTGGTCCGTACTATGATCAATATCTTCATTTTCAAAGTCAAACATTCAATCTGATCTGTTCAATAGGATCTTCATATTTATATAGGTACTTGGAGATCAAATTTTACATTTTTTACAATTTTTTTACAATTTTTTTAGATAGGTAGAAAATCATTTGATCTAAAAATTCTAGACCATTCAAAAGTAGTGATTTTCTATATATCTAAAAAAATAGTAAAAAAAATCTAAAAAATTTTAAATTTAGTTTGCAAGTACATTTTCATATGGAGATGATGTTGAACAGTTCAAATCGACTACTTGAACTTAAACAAAGATAATGATCCATAGTACGGACCAATCCGCGCCATGCATATTACCATAGCCTCACTCAATATCAAATCATGCAACTTTTCTTGCTGTGATAATCAAATAAATCAACACAAAAGGAAAAAAAAGCAAAAAAGATAAAAAAAAATTAACTACTATAGGCAAGCTTACGTGCAATGACAATCCCCATCACAAAGGGTAGTAGATCCATTCAAAGGTTCACATGCACAAAAGATACCATCATCTTCAGGTTGTTTTTTTTGAAATAAATATCTTTTCATATATCAAGTATGATTGACCGATTTAAGTTCCATCCAAAATTAGGAAAAATAACTATAATATAGCATGGTCCCAAGAAAAGTAAAAGAATATAAACTAAAAGTAAAAATGAAAACAAAACCACAGTAGCACTTGAGTGAGGCTACGGTACTATGCATAGTGTAGATTGGCCCGTACTACGGATTCATATTTTCGTTTTGAATGTCCAAATAGTCTATTGAACTGTGAAAATGATTTACTTGCAAACTAAATATTTATATTTTAGAATTTAAAAAAAAAATTAGATAGGTAGAAAATCGCTACTTTTGAATGATCTAGAATCTTTAGATCAAGTGATTTTCTACCTATTTAAAAAATAGTAAAAAATTATAAAAAAATGTAAAATTTGATCTACAAGTATATTTTCATATGTAGATCATGTAGAACGGTTCAGATTGATTGTTTGAACTTTTTCAACGGACCAATATGCTATGCATAGTACCGTAGCTTCACTCGTAACACTTAATTAATACCTGAAATGGTACATGCTGGCATACAGTACCAGATATAACAGGGGTGGTACTAAAAAATCAACCAATTTTGTATTGTAGTCATAGGTTAAAAAATGGACAATACGGCACCTACAGTTTTTAAGATACAACTAAAAGAAAATAATTTCTAAAAATTCACTTCGAACAAGAATAAAAGGATACTGCGCTTAATGGCAATATAACTCTCGCCCCCTAAAAAAATCATCAGGAAGAGAAAACTCAATTTGCTCTTCAATTTGTGAAAGCCCCTTGTAAGTTCTTCAAATACAATCGCGATCGTACCTTCGTCTTTCTGCTGATGTGCAAAAAAAATAAAATTGAGTGTGGTAACCATAAAATTGAGTCAGAAAATAATAGTTGTAATTTTTTTTATAAAAGTGAGGAAGTGAGGCGAAGGCACTGGTTTTGAACCTGAACTGGGGTAAATATTAACAGAGTAGGTTTAGCTTCATGCAGCGCACGAACCATATGCAGGCTGTTTTGATTATCTAGTCCGTGCGCTGTATGAAGCAAAAACTACTCTGTTATATAGTTACCCCGGAAGTGAATTGATTTTTGGGCCTTGAAATGGTAGGTCGTTTTTGGGCCTAGCACAGTGGCTTTTCTGGGCCTAGCATCTGCAGTCTATATCTCTCTGCAACAATTAAGGGGAGTGGGAAAGGAACCAAGGAAGTGAGGCGAAGGCAGTGGTTTTCATGAACTGGGGTAAATATTTTAACAGAGTAGGCTTGGCTTCATGCAGCACACGACCCATATGCAGGTTATGATTCTATAGCCAGTGCGCTGCATGAAGCCAAAACTACTCTGTTAAACCATTTAACCCCCGAACTCGATTGATTTACTGAAGTGGGTAGAGATTTTAACAGAGTAGTTTTAGCTTTATGCAGCGCAGTTTGATTCTATAGTCCGTGCTCTGCATGAAGAAAACTGCTCCGTTAAAATCTTTACCCCTGAACTGAATTTGATATTTGGGCCTTAGGTGATATAGTAGGTAGTTGTTTGGGCCTAGCACAGTGGGCTCTTCCTGGGCCTAATTTCTGTAGTACATATTTCCATTGAATAATTTCATGTATTTCAATCTCTACAATCTAACTGCATATTTCCATTGAATAACAAGATGAAAATCATTACTCCAATAAATTGTAGTTGACCAACGAGTCAATTCAGAGCATCCCCAAAGAAGCAATTTCAAATTTCTTAGTTTGAGTAAACTTGTCTTGTAAATAAATAGATACAAAGTTACAGACATCTTTTACAACATTTGCATGTACTCGCAGACATACTACCAAGGGTAAAATGGTCCAACTACTTAAACTAATTATTCAACTATCCAACAAAAACTAAAAACTTAAATACCAACTTCTAAGTAATAAATAATAATGAATATAATCGTACACTAAAACCATCGTAGAAAAGCAGCGCTAATCGAAAACAAATTCATCAACAAAATCAAACTCATCAAGACCGTTTTTGGCATTTTCTTCAAACTCGGCAAATTTATTGAATGTTTTCTCCTCTGTTTCCACTTCCTCTTTCTCAAAGGTTGTATCGTCTATCTATTTTCAATTAAAAAAGGCAACACTGATTAGTTTTGAAAAAAATAAAGAGAATATCAGAAATTAGTTTTGAAATTTAAAATAACTGAGATTTAAAATACTGATTCTAAGTAATCTGCATTTTTCCATCAACCAAGTAAAGGAAATTTAAAAGAACCACTCTCGGTACTGAACTGGCATCGTACCACAATGGTTGAGTCCAGTACCAGTATAGCAATAGACGATACTTTGATTTGGTGAAAATTCAGTTAAAATTAGGGGAACTGTCTCTCTTATGGAATCACGAGAAATTTCATATTTGTAATAACTTACATCGTACAAACTTCCTATTGCATCCAGATTAACTTTTGATGCAAGGCCCTGAAAATGAAAAAGTGGTATAAAAATAGTAACTCTACTAAACATTTGAAAAGAAAAACTAATTCAAAAACATTTAAAAGAACAAATAAGAAATAATTTATCCAGATAAAGGTAATAAAATAGTACCTTTTTCTTGAGCACATTACACGTCGCCTCGAAAGGAGTCTTGGCCGGACCTGTATCGTCTTCATCAGGTTTCCTCTTTCTAACCTACAATTAGAAAAATAAAATTTATGCTTATACATCCTAAATTGAAAATATTAAAAATCATTGACTACTGATGTATATAAATTACTGGCCCTTTAGTGTTCCTTTTGAGGAGGTACTTTCTCAAAAAAAAAAAAATATATATATATATATAAATATATATTTTTTGCATACAATAGGCACTACAAGACGAACAATGAATACCTTTCGAGGTTCTCTCTCCTCGGCCTCCTTTTTCGCAGCTTCCTTCAATGCCAGTTCCTAATAATTTAACATATTATAAATGGATGCACCTCAACACTAACAACAAATAAGAAAGGCAATTAATTGTAGTCAAATAATTACCTCAAGATATTCTTTGTTCATTTCTTCCCAAATTATTCTTTTGTAGTGTTTCTCCTCTTCGTCGTGTAGTAGGTACTCATTCACCTAGAGAGAGAGAGCCGCTTAACAATTTATAAGAGACATAAATTAGTTAGAGAGAGAGAGAGGGAATTTTAATTACCTCGGCATCGTCAATATCAGAAAGGGTCTCGGGCTCATCATCCTCTTTATAAACCTCATCATCTAGTAACACATCAGATTCAAGGCCTTCAAATAAAATTAAAGTAAAATGAGATATTAATAATTTCCATTTTTAGGTACATGCCAAAAATTCATTGTTGCAACCTTTTCCAAAAAGTTTTTCAAAAACAATTCGACTATAATATATCTAGTGAACGAATGAGACTATGGTACTATGTATAGCGCAGATTGTTCCATACTACGGATCGATATTTTCGTTTTGAAAGTTCAAATAGTCGATCTGAATGTTCAATATGATTTCCATATAAAATTGTACTTCCAGACTAAATTTTACATTTTTAAGAATTCTTTTTACTATTTTTTTTAAATAGGTAGAAAATCACTATTTTTTATCAAGTAAAAAGTGGAAAGTAGATAATCACTACTTTCTACCTATCTAAAAAAATAGTAAAAAATTTTAAAAAAGGTAAAATTTGAATTAAAAGTACATTTTCATGTGGAGATCAAGTTGAACAGCTTAGATCGATTGTTTGGACTTTGAAAAGAGAGATAATGATCCATAGTACGGAGTAATATGCGCTATGCATAGTACCGTAACCTAAAAAAAAAACTAATCCTAGCTAATGTAAGAATTCCAGATTACCTTCTTTATCAGTAACTCCAGATGCTTGTGTTTCCTCTTGTAGCTCATCTAGAGAAAAGCCTATACCATCCGTGTTCTTCTCCTATAAAACAATATACAAAAAAATAAAAAAAAATTATGGAAGAGAACAAAAACCCAAAATTCCTTTACCATGCCAAGACCAAGTACCATACCCATAAAACTGATGCTTAAACCCTAAATCAAGGGGTGGCAATATTTACGGGTTCAAAACTAAAGAGACTGTCAAATTTGATTGGTATTGAGCAAGCATTAAATAACCTACTCACTTTTTACCTCTGTTGCTTTCTTAGTGAAAAATAATTAACTAATTTGGTGATCCATCCTTTTGTTTTAAGACGAATGAGTGGGACCGACCCAAAAACTGACCCATTAACCATTTGATCAACCATGACCAATTGGTCCAAATTGGCAGAGACACAGCGAGGTCTTACTTGCACAGTGGACCCGATCTCTTCATCAAAGAGAGAAAAGTTTGAAGAGGATTCTTCAATCTGGGCCTCAGCTTTTTTTCGTTTCATCTCAGCCCGTTGAAAGGCCGGTGGCTCTGCACCCCCATCTACCCCTCCCGATAGTTTCATGAACTGTCAGAAAGAAAACAATAAATTAGGGTTAAGTACTTGTAAACATCAAACAAATCGGTTGTATTTGTGTAACCATGCACGTGCAAGAGTGTAATTTAACATGAGTGAGGCTATGGTACTATGCATAGCGCACATTGGTCCGTACTATGGATCAATATCTCTGTTTTCAAGGTCCAAACAGTCAATCTGAACCATTCAACAAGATCTCCATATGAAAATGTACTTGTACATCAAATTTTACAATTTTTTTACAATTTTTTTAGATAGGTAGAAAATCACTTGATCTAAACATTCTACTGTTCAAAAGTAGTGATTTTCTACCTACCTAAAAGTTAGTAACTAAAAAATGTAAAATTTAGTGTGGAAGTAAATTTTCATACAGATCGTATTGAACAGTTCAGATCGAGTATTTGAACTTTGAAAGAGAATATTGATCCATCGTACGGACCAATCTGCACTATGCATAATACCATAGCCTCACTCATTTAAATTGTCAGTGTTTTGTGCAAATTCATAATGTAAAAGCAAACAACTGTCAATCATTTCCTGTCCACTTTAGGCAGTTCTCTGTGCTTGTAAGTGGCTTTTATCTCGTTAAATTAAGGCTTAAATGCAAGCAAAAGAAATAAAACACCCAAGAAAGTTTTAAATTTTCTGAAGTACCTTTTCAAAGCATTTCTTGCAAAGACCATGGGCAAAATGGACAATGTCATTTTGTTCCTTGTGTTTGCAAAGAAGACCCCCATCTTTTGGTAATTGCATTGAAATCGATTGAGTCATCTCCTTCTCCAATTCATCTGCTCGATCTGTGAATTCTTCAATCTATTAAACACCAAAATATATTAAAAAAAAAATCTAGTTTAAAAAACAAAAATCAAAAGAGAGCGAGAAAGAAGTATTATATAAAGGAGGGGGGGGTTAACCGTTAAGCAACCAGACTCGGTGTTTTCAAACTCAATCAGCCGTTTTGTCAGTGTTGCTTCACATACATGCACCACATTGACCTGATTAAACGAAAAAAAAAAATGTAGTATTAGAACGGGAATTTCCGAGTTAAAAAACTATATTCTCTAATAAACATAATAGAATTTTTTACAATTTCAGGTTTTGAATAATCAAGTCCTGTGTGAAAGAGCTGCATGTACAAGGCAGCGCCACATAATCCACTAGGCTTCCTCCCGGTCTGCATTGGACAACAAAATAAGCAAAGAGTAAATTGCATCGGTATCCAATAAATAGGAATCAATTTTTATCTATGCCCTTAGTTTTAAACATTGGGCATGTTCAGCTGGAGAGGAAAAGAAGAATAGATTGGAATAGAGGTTCTGTTCCTAGCCAAACAAGGAAGGAATTGAGTGGAATTGAGTTTGAAACATTTGCATTAGCCCAGGTTTTTACAAGTAGGTCCCTCTGCTATATCGCTCGATGAGCCAATTCTCTATTCCCTGGGGATGGTGGAATAGAGGAATTGGCCCTTTTCAAGAAAAATATTGGCTCATTTACCGATACTTTTTCACTCTTCCACTATTCCACTTTTCCACCTTCAATTGAGCACGATCGTTATAGTACAAAATAGAATCCTATTCCAAATTCCAATTTTCCTCTATTCTTTCACTATTCTCTCTACGGCCGAACATGCCAATTGGGAACCAAAACAAGTATCACAAAAAGCCAAAAGTTCATGGTATCTAGTATATCAAGGGTTAACCAAAATTAAACCAATTTCAAAGAAAAATTCCAAAATATAAATAATAAAAGAATATACTAGCCTGCATCCAGTCACGCTTCATGCTAGCTATTATTCTTAGAGCCGTCGTGGATACTTCGTTATCTTTTTACCCAATAAACCTAAAAGTTTTATGAAATATATCTATTAATATTTTAATTAAAATACATTTTTCTTTACATGTACCATTATTTCGAGCAAGGTACAAATAGCCTAGTTCGAATGTACTGTCCCATTCTGCCTTGGTTTAGCTTCTCGTCACCATTTCAATTTTTTACCAAACTGTGTCTGTACTTTGTTCCCTCTCCCCCATATTAAAAAAAAACTTGAAAAATCATAAATGGGTCAGGTCGAACAGGGTCATGACCCGACCTGACAGGCAGCAGGTCAGGTCAGGTCAGGTCAATGACTGCCAATTTGCCACCCCTACCTGACTGGTATGATACTGGTACAAAAAATTATAACACTTACGTTCAGTAAACCTGTGAATAAAAAGACTTGGATCTACGAGTTTTTGTATAATTGGATGCTCTGAAAGCTGTAGAACTTTGCACAGTTGCAAAAATACTGCACCTAGCACATATCTGAAACCACACGAATAAAAACTCAGATTTAATTGCAAAGAACTATAAATCTACTTTGTGCAGCAAATAGAGACTAGAGAGAAGATTTTTCTTACACATTTACTTGCAGATAGTCAGAGAAATCTATTAGTAGGTACGCCTTTTTGTTTTTCCTACAAAAATAATAAAAATATACAAGTGCCTTGTAATTTTGAATTATTGGTAACTTTATATCGAGGAAACAATACTAGTATGTACCAGTTTGAATTAGTGGTTCAATACAAGATTTGTTGTAATTCTTTCTATCAAGAAAATCACTTGACAAGGGTTATTTTACTGTTTTTGATTTTTTCTAGTCTGATCCGACCGCTGCTTGCTGGTACGCAGCTCGCTTTTTTCTGGTATTTGTCAGTAACAGTTTCCTGGTTTTGCTGGTACGTACAGGGCTTTTCGTTTGTTGTTTGTTCTGGTACTGATCTGAGAAGAACAGCTTTTTATATATTTTTTTTTTTGATTGGCTGTCTTGTACAGCGATTGGTGGCCTTTGTGGCACTTAGTACTGATCTGAGAATAACAGTTTTCTGGTATTTGATTTTTTGGTTACTGGTTTGTTTGCTGGTACTGCAGTTTTGTTGGTGTACCTATTTAAAAAAATAGTTAAAAATTCTAAAAAATGTAAAATTTAGTCTGCAAGTACATTTTCATATGGAGATCATTTTAACGGTTCAGATCGATTATTTGAACTTTGAAAACGAAGATATTGATCCATAGTATGGACCAATCCACACTATACATAGTACCATATTAAATAAATCTAACAATGGTACCATAAGCCACAGGTACCAGTCTGAATAAGCCCAAGTAGCATTCTTTTGTTTGATCAAGGTACCAATAAGGTCATTATTAAAAATTTATAAGCACTACATACCGACATGCGATGTAAAGACAAGCAGCGGCAACATGAGTGGTTCTTCGGCCCCTCGTAAAATTCTTGTCAACAGCTATCTTCACTTCATTAAACATGAAATTCAACATTATATGTTTACTACAGTAGAATATATCAGTACGCCTGAATTTTTTTTTTCCCTGATATACCCTTGAAAAATGGTACTAGCAGAATTACCCTTCCAACTAAAGCTCAAACTCACACCAGAATGCTATTTAAATTTGCACCTAAATAATAATTTCATCAGATAATGTGGTATATTTATTTATTAATTTTTTTACCAGAATGTTTCCCTAGAGTGGAGTGTTGAGCAGACGAAGCAATACTCACACAAGAAAAAAGGTACAAAATGCAATAAGTTATATTATTTGGCATTTAATACTGATATAAAACACGAGTTAACAAGAAGATATCTACTTGATAAAATTTATGAGCCTCATCAATGATTGAATCTCCACCAGCCACATCTAAGCAATTAACTATGTATCTGATCTCATCTCTCCCTGAATAAAGCAAAAAGTAAAGTAATAAGCACTACAATTATAAAACATTACTCATATTACAGTATAATTATCAAATAGTTTAAGAATGTAATCACCTTTTGCCAATGTTCTTTCATGCGAAGCTGAATACCCGCTCTCTATGCTCCTAAGGATCATACCACCCAAACGGCTCTGTATTTTGCAAAACAACCACTGTTAATATAACTAAATATTGGGAAATCATGTGTCCTTTCCCATGATTAAATCCGATTATATCTTTCCAAAACTCAAAGCCTAGTGAATCGGACGATCCAGTCAAGAACTTCTCAAACTTCCTCAAACCAATAAAACTACAATTTTACAATTCCATTGGTAAAACATCTCAAATTGGCATTTTCAAAATAAGAACACATGATATTTAGTGAAGCATATTAAATTACATCTCTTTCCCTAAAATAAATAAATCATGATACCTGGCCAGAACTATCCTTGACGAAGGTTGGTTCGGTAGAATAGATTTCTTGATCGATAATTTTTTCCGCACATGCCACAACAGCTGAACAACAAAACAAAAAATAATGCAAAATCAATTGAGCATAAATTGACCAGAACCAAGCATTTCATCTCTATCTTAAACTATATTCCTCAATTAACCATAAGACGCTTCAATTCACGCAATTCAAACCAGATTAATGCAAATAAATTACAAGGTATACAAAAAAAGGGGCGAAAAAGCAAAAGATAAATCATGCCATGTGACTAAAATCAATTGAGCATATATGAGCAATAACAAACTAGTTGCACCTAAATTAACCACAACCAAGCATTTTATCTTTACCTTAAACCAATATTCCTCAATTAACCATATAATATGCTTCAATTCACGCAATTCAAATCAGATCAATGCAAATAAATTACAAGGTACACAAAGGAGGGAAAAATAAAGCAAAAGATAAATCATGCTATGGGGCAAACATCAGTCCAACAAGTAAACTAATCTGACTCAATTGGGTAAGATACCAAATTAAAATAATGCACAATCAATTGAGCATTTTTTAGCAATAACAAACTAGTTGGACCTAAATTAACCACAACCAAGCACTTTATCTTTAATTTTTTTTTTTTTTTTTAAAGAAGTGGGGATTCCCACCGATTTCCATTCAACATGAAAACCCTTACAATGTTTTTGAACCTGGTACCACCTCTCTGGTACCACTAACACTGAATTACAAAACAAGGCATGAAGAACATACCAACTTTATCTTAAACCAATATTCCTCAATTAACCATAAGATGCTTCAATTCGCGCAATTCAAACCAGATTGATTCTTCTACTAAGTGAAAATATATAAACATATATGAATTTACTGAAAAGGAGTAAAAAGAGAACTGACATGTAGCCCTTGTCAGGGTCCACAATCGACGGGCAATGATCACCACAGTGACTGCAGTACACCATCTCTTCTCCTTCCTACCTTCAAACTTCCCACAGAAAGTACAGAAATTGAAGTATTATTCATCTATTAGGCAAACACAGAGAGAGAGAGAGAGAGAGAGGGTATGCATGCGTACTCACCGTTTCTCTTTCGCCGGAGAATGGAGGAAGCAGCGAAGCAATGGCGAGAGTAGGCTGCTTGCGGTGGCAAGAGAAGAAGGAAAGGAGAGGGTTTTGAACAGCGCTGGTGAATGGTGAGCCTATGTTGCATGGATACGGGTACGGGTATCGTATCGGATACGATACGGGTACGGCAATACGGCAATTTTCAAAAATGGAGGATACGATACGGCTATTATATATATTATTTTTTATTAATTTAATATTTTAAAAAACCACATTATGCCACTGAGATAGTATGAAAACATGAATGGAAAATTCAGCAGCAACAGCACCAGTAGCAAAAATTGAACACAATTGAACACAATAACTACCGAGGCAAAAATTCAGGAAATTCAGCAGGAAAATTGAACACAATAATTCGGTTCAGAAATTCAGCAGCAGCAGCTCAACAGATCAGCAGCTCCCATTTTAGAGACAGTATGAAAAGTTGAAAACAGACCAGCGGACCAGCAGACCAGCAGCAGCAGCAGCTCCCATTTCAGAAATTCAACAGACCAGCAGCTCCCATTTTAGAGACAGTATGAAAACAGGAATCTATAATTATAAAGTTCAAAGATTATAGAGACCAGCAGCTATGACGTGAGTTACAAAGATTTTATTCTAAAACGTGAATGAAGCTCCGGGACAAAAGTTGAAATAATAATTATCTCAGAGGTGAATTTGATGCAAAGGTGTATGCTGAATCAGTTTTCCAAGGATGGTCATGCAAAGAAGGATGAGATGACATAGCCATAGGCTTCTATAAAGCAAGCTAACTGTAATTAGCCTCGAATTGTTTAAGCTTCAACTTTTACTCTATTTATTATTGAACTAATTCGGACTCAGCTCACCTGTACTGTGAAATCAAGCACAAAAATCCATACTGTTACTGAAAATCAGAAAAGTTTTTTACACTGAAATAAAATTGGGTGCAATGAAGGTTTAATTGGTCGATTAGCGGATAAACAATATATCAATCGCAAAAATTAACGGTGACAGTAGAGAGGAGACCTACACGGCAGTAGAGAGGAGACAGACGGCGGAAGAGAGACGGCCGGAGAGAGGAGACGGAGCGGAAGAGAGACAGAAAGAGGAGAGGAGCGGAGGAGACAGAGAGAGGAGACGGAGCGGAGAAATCGGATGGTTATGGATCAAATTCACACGCATCTTAGTAAATCGGATCAAATTCACACGCATCAAATTCTGAGCCGTTTGATTTACTATAAAAATCGTGTGATCTGTATCAATATTCGTGCGGATCAAATTCACACGCATCTTAGTAAATCGGATGGTTATGGACTGATATTGGTCCAATGTCTATCGGACGCTCCCTGTTCCAATCAAGAAATCGGAGAAGGGACAGGAGGCGCGCGAAGGAGAGGAGAAATCGCGCAGAGGCGGATCCGAGAATCCGGTTCTTTAAAGTATCTCAAAATTTGAGGTTAGATCCCAAGCGTCCGATCAAAATCTGCAAATTTATATAGGGCCCGTGAATTCTTCATTCGTCCAGATTCGAAATCAAATTTTGATTTACTTTAGAGAGAGGCAGGGGAGAGCAGATTGGAAACCCTATTAACGGAGCAGACTCGATTTAATTATTCCGTTCCGTCAGTTAAAATCAGCGCTGATCTCAAAACAGATCAAACGGTTTAGAAATTAGTATTAAGTTATGTTGAAATTCTAGCCGAGATTTTTATTAATATCCAAAGTTTAATAGGAATTAATTAATTAATATACCCAGATTCCCTGACTATTTATAAAAATACCCCTACCGGCTATTTTCTGGCTGGTACTAAATTTTTTTTTTTAGATGTATAATTAGCATATTTATACTAAAATACGCTAAATTACTTAAAATTATGTTAAATTATTCTGAATTACACTAAAGTACACTAAATTACAATAATTATGTTAAATTACACTAAATTTCGCTAAATTAGACTGATTTTGTGGCATCTTTCATAAATTATAAAAAATAGTAAAAAAATTTTAAAAATAATAAAAATTGGTATACAAAGGTGCTTGGTCCCTTTTAAAAGGTGAACAAAGGTGTGTTTTTTAAAGAATAGTCAATGTGGGACTAATAAATATGAGAGATCCTGATCCGGATGTAAAGCATTTGGTTTCTAATTGGCTGAATTTGAGTTTGAAGGGTCACAATATATCAGATAAAATGTTTAACTATTGTTAGTTAAGCCAGGTATAATCTTTTTTTTTTTGTATTGAGTTAGAATAGAACGTAACCAATTAGTGAATTAAACTACAATTGAAGGTGAACAAAATTTAAGCTCAAATTGCTCTTAGTATAAAGTTCAGCATTAGAAGGAACCAAGAAATAAAAGAAAAAAGAAATGTAAAGTTTTATTAAAGCCCATATGCGGTCCATAACTCCATATGATGCGGTCGAGGTCAAGCTTGGCGCTGCGTTAGCGGGTGGTGAAACAAAATTAGGTTTTGTACTACAAGTGCTGCACATTATTCTGCACAGCACGATATTTACGTATGATGATGCACTTTTAAAAAAAAAATATTTGTAATAAAGCCTGTGTAATTTGTTGAAATTCATAAAACTCAAAAAGAAAATTGTACAAAAACTACAGAGATTTTATAATAACTTGAGACCTAGAGTCACACCATTTTCACAGTGCCATATATATCCCACTGGTGCCCACTGTTTCTCTAATCTTCTTACCTAAAATTCCACTGAATCTATCTATTAATTAACTTGCCATTTAAGGAACCAAATAAAGGCAATGCCAATTTTGAAATTAAAACCCTCTCCATTTTAATAAAAAAAAAATAGTTAAATACCTGTTGTTACTAGAGACTTTGGTACAAAAAATTGGAGAAAATTCAGTACATAACCTTGTCAAAAATTCACATCCTCAGAGCAGGACGGTCAAATGGCTAGGCAAGGGAGAAATGTTCTGCGGGCAGGACGGTCACGCGGACGGTCTAAAGAATTTAAAAGGTGAAGCGCTGTAGATGGGTCCCGTCGATTTAATGCTGCCCGCGACTAATAAAGAGTCAACTCTCTCTCTCTCTCTATTTTTTTTTTTTGAAAGCTAAGTGGTACAGAAAAATTAAATTACATCCCATCTTAGCTTCTAATCTATCTGATTACAGTCTATGTTTATGTCTATCTATGCACCATTCATTCATTTTTGCTTGCTCCTCAGGAGTACGAATTCCCTCTTTTATAATGATTCTCTAATTAGTAGATTCGGACTATTCTTTTAACTTTGTATGAATCTCAATGCGATGCGACTGAGAGTAAATTTCAAACCGTAAAGTAGTGGGCCTCACCGTGAAGCACTACATAGAATACTAGAGCAGTAGTAATGCATCCAGAGCCCCACTTCTTGCCGGATTCTCTCCATCAGAATATCAGGCGGTTTCCAATTTTGATTGAATATTACCTCATTCTCATTCTGTTGTCTCCATTCACCAGCATATAAAATTTATAAATTTATAGATTATCTGAAAGCAATGATTTTCTACTTATTTAAAAAATAAATAAATAATCTAAGGAAATGCAAATTTTGATTTTCAAGTACATTTTCATATAGAGCATATTTAACGGTTCGAATCGACTGTTACAACTTTAAAAATAAAGATATAGATCCATAACATAACATAACATGGGTCAATTCATAATTTGCATATTACCATAGCCTCACTCTACATTTATTTGCATTATCATAGACCCTTATAGTTTATTTAAGCTCAATAAGAGGATTAAATTTGCTTAATTTCCCAAATTAATTTGTTTGAGACTTTGATTCTGTTTTTTCATTAGCTAAGAAATGCTGAGCTTTGTACAATTAATATTTTAAATTATTTTATGACGTTGATCATATATCACAAAAATACAGCGCTTTTGATATTTATTGAACACGACATGCTCCATCGTCGTTGATTGATTAGGCGATTTTGGATGTTAACAGGTGTCTCTCTTGGTATTGAGTCGTGTCAATGTTGTTGTAAATTTTAAATTCCAATTTTTATTTTATTCTTGATTTGTTTGGTAATCAACGACTAAATAAATAAACACTGATTGATTTGATCATACGACTCTTATTCAGTCAAAAAGTTTATTGACTAAAATATAATTGCAATTATCTAACTACTACTATATTGATAAGAATCAAAATTGAGAAAAATAGGAGTATTTTGGAGCAAAATTCAATATATATAGTTTCTGCCAAATATGAGCAATATATATATATATATATATATATATATATATAGATGAGCTATTGTGCTTTGCAAAGTAAAGTCATCGTTTTATTTCGGCTTACTTTTTGGATTTTCAAAGTCCAAAACTTCGATCCGACCGTTCAAGTTGATCTACATGTTGAAATGTGCTTGCAGACCAAATTTTACATTTTTTGGAATTTTTTTACTATTTATTAAGCCACTTTGAAAATTGCTGATCACATGGTCCAGAATTTTGTTGCACTGTTTTTTCTGGACCATGTGATCAGCAATTTTCAAAGTGGCTTAATAAATAGTAAAAAAATTCCAAAAAATGTAAAATTTGGTCTGCAAGCACATTTCAATATGTAGATCAACTTGAACGGTCGGATCGACATTTTGGACTTTGAAAATCCAAAAAGTAAGCCGAAGTAAAACGATAACTTTACTTTGCAAAGCACAATAGCATAATTCTATATATATATATATATATTTTTGGCAAATTGCCCGTACGCTAGTAACGTGGAGACAATTACATATATCCAAAGAAGTTGGATAGACTTGTCTCGGTGCTTTCACATCACCATCCATATCGTTTCAGCACCAATACTCTTATTAAAACCGAATTAAAATATTAAAATTAAATTTCCAAATCTCCGTATGTATAATTAAGTAATTTTGTGACAGTATTTGCACCAAAACAAATACGATTTGAACAGTAAAACAACTGTTTCTTTTTCAGCCTTTTTAACCACAAATTTTTAAAAATACCCTCAACAAAAAAAAAAAATAAACCAAAAGACCACTAATTTATGAAAATTTCATATTTACCCGGGCCACAACATAAAATGACGGACCCATTCTTTCGGGGCTGCCATTTGTCATTGCGGCCCCACAAAACCCAAAAACCAAAAATTGTTACGGTTAATTTTAATATATTTGTTTAATAATTTTTAAAAATAAAAAGAATAATTAATAATTTGAATATGTTAGAAAGAACATCAAACAAAATAGATAAAACATCTTATAATTTAGATGTACTAGAAGGACTCCGAAACATTTTTCAGGCAAAAATGTTCCCGGCTGTAAAAAAAAAATTAAACTATTTCTTAGTGTATTACTGGAAAAAAATAAAAATGCTTTGAATCTGAATTATTGATCCCCAGTTCAAAAGTCACTTATAGTAAATAAGAAATTATAGTGGTCCTTCTAGTACATTCAAATTCTAAGGTACTCTATCTATTTTGAAAAAAAAATGATTTGTCATCATTACGAAATGTCAAATCAATTTTTTTTTTTCAAAAATAGATGGAGTATCTTACAATTTGAATGTACTAGAAGGATCATGATAATTACTTTATTTACCTAGAAGTGACTTTTGAAATGGAATCAATAATTCAGCTCCAAACCATTTTTTTTTTCCAGTAACACACTAAGAAATAGTTTAATTTTTTTTACAGCTGGAAAAAATCCTGCTTGAAAAATGTTTCGGAGTCCTTCTAGTACATCTAATTATAAAATATTTTATCTATTTTGTTTGATGTTCTTTCTAACATATTCAAAATTATTAGTTGTTCTTTCTATTTTTGAAGATTATTAAACAAATCAATAAAAATTCAATGTAACAATTTTTAGTTTTTGGTTTTTGCGAGGCCGCAACGACAAATGCGGTCCCAAGTCTTGGGGTCTGCCATTTCACGTTGTGGCCCGGGTAAGCATCAAATTCTAACGTCTCAGTGTTTTTTTTGTTGAGGGTATTTTTAAAAATTTCGGCTTTTTAACTTCAAAAAATAGTAAAAAAATGAACATTACAAGACTTTGTTTTAATATATTTCTAACCTTAGCGATTGACTGGATCTAAATAGGCCATAAAGATGTTGGTATTATGTTCATAATAATACTTGATACGACACAATTCTTTTAGGTTTTGACAATTTGCTTAATTAACGTTTATCAAATATAAAATACTATCTTATAATTTCTACCCCACTTCAATCTATGATATCTATTTTAATTTAGAAAAAAAGATACTATTTTAATTTAAAAAATTATGACATTATTTTTTTTTAAATGTTTTTTAGTTTTTTGTTCACAGGTTGTAGTGTTTTCAACCGCACTTCTGAATATTGTTAAAGGAAAGGTTGTAAGCGGCAAATAAAATATTAAGCATCTTGTTTAAAACTTAAGCGGTGACAATGTACAAGGCAAGGTCCCAAATGAGAGCTATTTCTGTTGGTTGAGAAAACAAATAAGAAAAAGACCTTAAAAATGGAGTTAAATAAGTAATAAAGATGGGTAGTTGAATGTTTATTGGTGAACCAAATAGAGAATAAGCAGAAGAAGAAGGTACCTTGCCTTGTAATATAATCAATAACGATAAACATTTTTAAGAGCTTATTTATGGTTTCAGATTTGACAATTTGAAGTTTGCATATGCAATATTGTCTAAATTTTCTTCAGAAATAAAATATAAGCTTAATCCTCAGTGACAGTTAATTTGTTTACGCTAGCTGAGGTGGTAGGCTTATCTTGCTGAATGCGTATCCTCTGCATTAACTCAAAACAAAATATTTTCAGTTAATGAATCTCAACTGTTCGATTTTAAATGAAGCTAATCTGGCTCCTGTCTATAATATAGGAGGCCTTTTAATATTAGTGCGGATCTAGTCCGCACGAATCTTAAAACAAATTGGATGGTCGAGATATGAATGCAGAGGATACGAATTCTATCTTGCCACCGTTTATCCTTAAAAAAAAAGAGATAAGGCTTTTACAACAGCGCAAAGCTATCCCTTGTTCCAAAAATTTTGTGAAAAAAAATTGTCTGTTTGTGCTATAGTTTTGGAAATGAATCTAGAAATAACATGAACCTGTTATTCTAACCATTGATCTTCTTTAAAATTTGTGCATAAAAACTTAGTTAAGATTCACACTTAAATTTTTTTGAACGGTACCAGTTATACCTTGAAAATAACAACAGATTTATTTCCATAATTTATACTAAAATATAATTTTTTTTTTTCCAAAAATGAAACCAAAATTTATCTATTATTTAAATGTAATGGAAAAAAAAATCAGATGCTTATCCCCTTATCTAATGAGGGGTTTTTTTGCTCGAACGAAAAATGAAAATGAAATTATCCTTCGTCGCCTGATCGGAAGGGGGAGAACTTTTAATAAGAGAGAACAATTCATTCGACAGGATTTGAGAGGAGATGCTAAGACGCTAACATTTAAATGACATAACGGAAAAATTATTGCCCAAGGGCTTTGAAATAATAAAAAAAAAAATTAAAGATATTTCGCGAAAACAAAAAATATTTTGCTGAGATCTGTAGGGAATTCGAATCCCCTCAGGTACCTGACGTGCATTTAGTAAATCTGCACCGTTCTTTTAACATGGCACGAATCTCAAAACGAACTCCCTACGGTTTCTGTAGGCACCGGGATTTGAGTTTGGTCCGGCTCAGGTAACTGGGGGTTACGGACGGGTCCGGATCCCCTAAAGTAACCCAATCTTTGGGTTTTGGATTGAGACTGTCCGATTCGAATTCGTCGCTCGAGATTGTCTCGGAATTCGAGTTCATCATCGGGATGTGTGCATCACTTCGCCGATAGATTTTCGCGGATTCGAATCGAACGGTCCCGATCCAAAACCCAAAGATTGGGTTACTTCACTGGATCCGAACTCGTTACGGACTGTAGGAGTAACTGAGTTACAGTTTAAAGAAAAATAATAGTCTCTTCTTCTTTATTTATGAATTTATGTAAATTAGATTAATAGTGGGGGTTGTCTTAAACATTTAAATTAAAGTTTCCTATAAAGAAAAATCAAACCAGATCTACTGTGTTCTTGTTGAATTTAGGAGGTAGAAGCTTCTAAAGTGTGTTTCGATTTTCCAATTTCTTCATAGAGCAACTTGACAAAAATAGAATTCAGATCCATTTGAAAGAAAGCTAGCGTTGAATAATTAAAAACAACATATTGAAGCTACTAAATCGAACCGAATGCATTAAAATGGCAACATCGTTCAGATCTAGCAACAGATCAAGTGAGGTGCGTCATAAAACTAGCTATTATCCCCACTCGATCCAAATCCCTTCTTTATTTATTTACAGAAATCTTAAATAAATTCGGAAAGACAAAAAGCAAAGCAAAGTCGACAAATTTCTTCAAACCACCACAACCACAACCTAATTATGAACAGATCCGTTGCGCTTGACGTCAGAGGCAAGGCGAGAGGCTATGGCCGAGTGGTACATGGCGTCATGATAGGTCTCCGTTTCCAACATCTTCTTGCGAAGCACTTTCGCCTTCTCTTCAGTGAAGGCTCCAAATCTCGGCCTCTCCATCAGCAGATCCGCCACCGGATCAGCCTGAGAAACGACGGGGGCATCGATGTAGTCGGGCTGCGCCGACATTCCGAAGAGCGGCGCCCACCAGTTTGGGGATCTGGCGGTAGTAGCGCGATTCTCGGATCTGCCATTAGAGCTAGCTTGAGCGCGGACTGAGAGAGGTGCGCGCAAGGAGAGGAGGGTAGACGACGCCATTAGAGAGAGATAAAGAGCTGAAATTAATTTAGGGTTTGTAGATTAAGGATTGTTTACAGGATAGAGAAACGAGGAAGAGGAAGAGGAAGAGGAATGGATCAATGTAGAAAGGTGAGGAAGGAGGAGGGGGGTTATAATAAAGATGACGAGGGGTTCAAATTCAATGGCACTTGTAATTAAAAAATTAGGAAAAGAAATGAAATTTCTTGTTAGACCAGGTATAATAAATAATCTACAGATAGACATAGACTAATGGGTTCCGACATATTGGCTCCATCTGTTCTAGATACGGATTTAGAAAGGTGGTGGTTTATCTTGTAGAACAGTTCTACCTAAAGGAGCATTGCGTAAAGAGTGGATAAGGTTCGGAGCGTACCTGTATTGCGTGGCGATGACCTAGCACTAGCAGTCTAGGCTCTCTCTCGCTACTTTCCCATTTTCTTCTTTTTACAGTTTTACCCCAATTTTACCGTTTAAACGGTATTTTTACGTGTATGCAAATGCAACCATTACAAATTAGTATATTTGTATAAACTTATTTCATGTATATTTCAAGTTATTTGTTCGTCTCACTGTTTCTTTCAATTCATTATTTAATTTTTGTAAGCACGAACAACAAGCAGGATTCCAACTGAAGGTAACGAATTGAGCATTGAGCATTGAATATTGAATCATCGGCGGATTCTGGATTTTTAGGAGATAAAGAAAACCACGAATTGGATTTAAATTTATTAGCTAATTGAGTATTAATAGGAAACTAATGTTCTAATTATATTTTTAATGCTCTTGACTTATAAATTTCAATGCTCTAACTTCTAATACTAATTACTAATCAGAATCAAGAAATTTATTTTAATTTTATTTCTAAATTGAACTCTAATTACAAAATAAAAAAATTTAGAAGGCGACAAATAAAATTCCATAGAAGGGAAGGTTGGTCCGTACCTATAGATATCTATACAAATTCAAAATTCAGAAAGGACAGTTGGTCCCCAATCCTTACTGGATCTAGTGTGTATCCACTCAGATATCTCATATTTTGCGTCAAATAAAATTCATAGGGAACAAAGTTAGTCCGTACCCGTAGATATCTATAAAAATTCAAAATCCAGAAAGGGTAGTTGCCCCCCAACCCTTACTGGATCGAGTGCATATCCTCTGAGATATCTCATATTTTGTGTGGCCGACGTGTCTGGTGCGGCGATGCCTATTTGCAGATAGTGTAGGAGGCAATATTATTTGAACTTTGGGATTCGTGCATAACAAATTTGAACCGTTGAGATTTTTCCAAGAAGTCATGCAAAATATGAGATATCTTAGAGGATGCGAATTCCATTGGATCCGCCCTGCATTGAATTATGTAAATCATTAATCGTAATGAAAATTATTAACAGAGAGAAAGTTATAATGATTAATGCTCAAAATTTAATAAATTAAAAATGCTCTCCTGAAAAATTAAATTAAAATATGTATAAACACCCATTATTTTACTTTTAATTTCTGTAATTTACTTGACATGTTATTCCTTCATATGTTGTAAGAAAGTCGTTTGTAAATAAAAATACTTTGAAGGCGACTTACGTAATTTTATGCTTTATTGTCTGCTCGTGTTTTTAACCGAGGATGGTTTTTCACTACGCTCCAAACGCCAAAGCGCTTCTTCCTTTCGTGGAAACGGTGGGTGGGTGCCCCAGGATTCAAGGGCATTTTCGTCATTTGAAAAGAAACTTTTACTTTTGACGGTGGCGAATGGCGATGTGAGCGGCAACAGTTTCTATGGGCTACAGCGACGCCCTGCTTTGGCAGCATATGAGAGAATGCTCCTACCCCGTTCAAATTATGACACGTTGTCTGAATTTGTAGAGACCGTTTGTAGCAGTACGCGGTTTTCTCGTCAACTCGGCAAATCATTGGAAACGTCGAAAAACGAATATGCTTTCCTTTTTTTAACCGTAAGAAAGAAAAGAATACTCTTTCCTTCCAGAAGGGAACCCTAAACAGTATTACAATTTTCGAATGATGTTTTATTATATTTCTCATTTTATGAACACTATGATTAATCCATCAGAATTTGTTATATTTCTCATTTTATGAACTCTTGGACTTGTACAAAACAAATTAAAAAATATATAAAAATTTTACACCTGCGCGTGATAAAAAAATTAAATAAAAATACTTGATATCTATAATTTTACAACTGACGCGCGCAAATATGTATACTTATGCACGTAAGTATCAACATTTAATATATCAAGTATTTATGTCTAAGATATCAAGTATTTCTTTAAAAAAAATGGACATCAACTTTATTTTATCTTTCTCATCACATACTCATCTTTTACACGTTTTTAGAGGTGAGTTTTTTTTTTTTCGTTCAATCTCGCCAATATTTCTGACGATCTGTGAGAAAATTTGCGAATCTAAAACCACAAGCATCTTTTACACAATTTTCTTTTTCAAATGGGATCCATGATAAAGTACTTTTGAGTTATCCGTCGCGCAAGTATTCATAACTCACAGTGCAAAGATTCATATCTCGTCGTGCAAATATTCATACCACGTCGAGCAAGTATTCATACCTCGTCGAACAAGTATTCATACCTAAGATATCAAGTATTTCGGAAAATAAAACTGGATACATCACACGCCCATCTTTTACACGTTTTTAGATGTGGGTCCCCCAAGTAGTCAATGGTCCCTCAATTACGTAGAAGATGTTTTTGATTTTAGATTCACATAATTCTTCACAGATCGTCAGAAATATGAGCAAAATTAAACAGATAAAAATAACTCACCTCTAAAAATATGTAAAAGATGGGTGTGTGATGAGAGAGAAAAACAAAGTTGATATGTCTATTTTCTAGAAATACTTGGTATCTTAGATATGAATACTTGTATTATGCGGTATGAATACTTGCTCGACGATGTATGAAATTTTGCACAACGACGTATGAATACTTGCACGACGAGGTATAAATACCTGCGTGACGTGTAGGGTTCTCGTGTAACCCTTTGATTAGGCTTAAGCTGCGGAAAGACCGTAAAACAAAAATTTTACTTCTAACTTAAGCCGAGGATTAAAAGAGGTACGTCGGAAAGACCACCGAAAGTTCATTTTCCAATCTTTCCCTTGACATAACATTTTAATCCTATGAGGATCTACCCCATGATTGATTTATAAAAACTAAATTTATTTAACAATTAAATAAATTAAGATAACATTTATACCTTAATCCAAATTTGAATTGGATTGAAATCAGACTCGTCTCGGAGCACCAGACGTCTGATGCCTCTATAGGTTATCTACATGAACTACCAGAGAGCGGTTATTTCTTTTGCCAGAAATACTGAAATCGCGGTATTCACAAAAACACTATTCACGAGAGGTGTGAAAATACTATTCATGAGATGCAGATAAAATGATTCACGATCAGCAGGTAAAGATACCGTGTTTTTCGCAAAAACATAAATATCGCGATATTCACAAAAACACTATTCATGAATCCCGTAAAACACTATTCACGAGAATAACTATTTTATTCTCGCAAGAATATATATTTATAGATTACCGAATTTTCTGCAAATCACTATTTGGGAGAAAATTAAAGTACGAATCGAATCAGATTATTCTGATTTTTCCTCTACCCCTCCACCCCTATTTATAGTGTTTTGTGGCAGTTTGGAAAATTACCAAAGTGCCCCTCAAGGTCGGTTTAGAGAGGAAATGTCAAAATTGCCCTTGGCCCATTTTTAATTAATTTAATTTGGGCTTTCTTAATTAAATTTGATTTGGGCTTTTAATTAAATTCTAAATTTAATTTAGGCCCAAATTCCAAATGGGCTTTTGGCCCAAAATATTAATTCATAATTAATATTTTAATCCATATAATATATATATATATAGAGAATGGCTAATATCAAAACGTTTGTTCCTGGGCTTAGAAACAAACGATTTCGTTCTCCCATTTTCAAAGTTCTAACAACAAATCCAAACCGTTAGATGTTCAATCTATATTAAAATGTGCTTGGAGACCAAATTTTACATTTTTTGGAATTTTTTTACTATTTATTAAGCTGGTTTGAAAACCGCTGTTTTTCAATGCTGCAGAAATTTCATAAAAACAGCGATTTTCAAACCAGCTTAATAAATAGTAAAAAATTCCAAAAAAAGTAAAATTTGGTCTCCAAGCACATTTTAATATAGATTGAACATCTAACGGTTTGGATTTGTTGTTTGAACTTTGGAAATGGGAGAACGGAATCGTTTGTTCCTGAGCCCAGGAACAAACGTTTTGATATTAGCCATTCTCTATATATATATATAATTATTCTGAATAATTATTTCTTGCGTTTGCGATTGCGATTAAAATTTATACGACGTGTCATACACATTTATAAATTTAATCTAGTTTAAGTATGTCATCTGCATGACATTTATTTTATTATTAATTATAACAATTTATAATTAATCATAAAATTCTCTGATTACTTTCCTATTGGTGTGACCCGATAGGATCTGTGTTATACTGGCAATAGAATTAAAACTCCTTTTAATTCTATAAATCATAAGAGGCATCTGGCAGAATACATTACGACTACCCAATTGACACAGATGATCTTGTACATTGCAATATCACGATCCAGTAAACAATTTACTCGTGTTAATTCTTTTGTCTCATAGTATCATATCAGTTTCAAGGTAGGTATGTGTCATCCTTGCAAACTTAATCTTTTCTCGATCTTAAATAGTTTTATCAAATATGATTAACTCTTTAATCATACCGCATGCAGATAATCCTATTTTATCACGAGGCCTAGTGATACTATCTCTCGTATAAAAATGCGAGGAACAATAGTAGTCTTGGTGAACATCTTCCCTCCGTATAAGTTATGTATACTGAAATGTTGTTTGTATAGCTACTTTTTACGAATAGCGTTGAACAATATTTACGAATACACACTTCCTATGTAGGAAAAACGAATACCTCATACTTTAGAACTTAACACTAAATGAAAACATTAATGACACGAACACAATCCATTGGCTATGTTTGGATGCACTAAGAATAGTGCTATTCTTAGAATAGCATTGCTATTCGGAACAAGGACAATCCAAACGAGAAATAGAGCTATTCGGAATAGGGAGAATAGGGCTATTCTCTATTCTTACAAAAACATGCAATATTATTTGTTGCTTTCAATATTAATACTAATCTAATATTTAAACTAATATTATATTACATTTAATATTTAAATTAATATTATATTGTATTATATTTAATCTAATATTATATTATATTTAATCTAATATTTTATTTAATACTAATCTAATATTTAAAATAATATTATATTACATTTAATATTTAAATTAATATTATATTATATTATATTTAATCTAATATTTAAAATAATATTATATTACATTTAATAATTAAATTAATATTATATTGTATTATATTTAAACTAATATTATATTATATTTAATCTAATATTTTATTTAAAACTAATCTAATATTTAAAATAATATTATATTACATTTAATATTTAAACTAATATTATATTACATTTAATCTAATATGTTATTTAATACTAATCTAATTTTTAAAATAATATTATATTACATTTAATATTTAAACTAATATTATATTACATTTAATATAATATTTTATTTAATACTAATCTAATTTTTAAAATAATATTATATTACATTTAATATTTAAACTAATATTATATTACATTTAATATTTAAAATAATATTATATTACATTTAATATTTAAACTAATATTATATTACATTTAATATTTAAAATAATATTATATTACATTTAATATTTAAACTAATATTATATTACATTTAATCTAATATTTTATTTAATACTAATCTAATTTTTAAAATAATATTATATTACATTTAATATTTAAACTAATATTATATTACATTTAATATTTAAACTAATATTATATTACATTTAATCTAATATTTTATTTAATACTAATATAATATTTAAATTAATATTATATTACATTTAACATTTAACCTAATATTATATTATATTTAATATTTAAACTAATATTATATTTTATTTAATACTAATCTAATATTTAAAATAATATTATATTACATTTAATATTTAAATTAATATTATATTGTATTATATTTAATCTAACACATAATTTATTACTTTATTCATTCCCTCCAAACTCTATTCCAAATATGCAATCCAAACAACTTTTTCACTATTCCGAATAGCTTGAGTTAGCACTGTTCTTAAACAGTAGCTATTCTTATTTACTATTCTAAATAGTAGCTATTCTAGCTATTCTAGAGTTCATCCAAACGTACCCTTAATGTTTCATTATGGGTCTGTCAAATACCATGTTCTCTAACATGTATCTGTGTGATTAAAATGACAACTCTTTGTCTATGGTTTGTAAAACATAACCATCATTTAATCCACACACTAACCTTTAAATGGTCAATTAGTATTCTTTGCTAATTACCATGGTTAGAGACTTTTAAGAGTATTTATCATCTATATTATGGAGTCTTACAATTTCAAGTCATGAACTCGAAATGATTCATAAATTCGATAAATTCTCAAAGAACAAAATGATATCTTTATTAATCATCCATTACATGAACAAATATATATAATACAATTTCCCTATGATTGACTTCTAGATTATTACACTAACACGACGGACAATCCGAAAGTATGTCATCATGAATCTTATTTGAAAGAGAAAATTGCGTAGAAGACGTTCGTGATTTTAGATTCGTAAAATTTCTCATAGATCGTCAGATATATTGGTGAGATTGAATGAAGAAAAAAAAAACCACCTCTAAAAATGTGTAAAAGATGGGTGTATGATGATTTGTCTAGTTTTTTTTTTCGAAAAACTTGATATCTTAGGTATGAATACTTAATATATAATATATTAACACTTACATGCATAGGTATCCATATTTACATGTGTCAGTTGTAAAATCTATCAAATATTAGGCGGTCCCCCCAGGTAGTTAATGATTGGGGGATGAATGGGGGAAATGAACTGGGGTTAGTTAGTCGATCCCAAAAAAATTATGTCATCACAATTGATCCTCATCTAATTCTAACTTGTTATTAAATGTCTACAAAGCTTTTATATATATTACCTTCTGAATTATTTGAAGTATAGATGGTGAATTTTTTTTTTTTTAAGTATGATACATACTTCACTATTCGATCATAATTTCTTATTGCCATTGGCAATAAATGTGTAATTGTTTTGTAATCTACTAGATTGTGTAAAGATTTTGACATCCTATTTGTATGATATACTAAGGTCACATTTAACAAGGTTGCTTACCAGAAAAGAGCGATGGCGAAATATACACAAGAAAACAAAGAGAAGAAAAATACAGGACAGGGACAGTAGCAGTCCATGTGAATTAAATATATAATGTTTCCTCAATAATTAAAAACCAAAATCCGGGCTTAATTATTTAAAGTGGGCCTTCCTTACCCCTTTATTACTCAGTGGGAAGTGATGTCAAAAAGCAATTAAACCCTAATTTTAAAATTAATTGGCCCACAAAGAAGATAGGAATGAAACGAAATTACAAAACAGGAATCACATGGAAGGATAGAGAGAATCTTTGGGAGATTCCTTTGGTCCTAGACTAATCCAGTAAAAAAACATTGAAAATAATTGGAAAGAAAAACAAAATGACCATATTCGATCAAAGGGCAAAACAGATGGTTTGGATTTTCGGGTCATGGAAGGACTAAATAATAATATAAAGATCGATGGTTGGGATTTTAGGGTCTTGGAATGAGTATTAAAGTTGTAACTAAAAGTGGAAATGGAAAAAATAGTAGATGATGTGTGGTTACACTTGTCATGACTTGAGATCTCATTTTATAGTAAAGGTGTCGATTATTGGAGCTGGTGGATCTCATTTTATTGTCAAATATTTGTTAGCATGTTGAGATTTAATTTTGGTTGCATCCAAGATAGACACAGAGCAAACAAGCAAGACTATATATACTGGAGGCACTTTTGTACAAACTGAAGCCAAATTACATATAACCAAAGTGCTACCTTGAGATTGCTAATACAATCCTTCATTACTTCTATATTCTAAATTCCACACAAAAAAAAGCCCATACTTTCCCCCCTCTTTCCCCAGAAAAATGGAATTCAAGAATGCCATCAGCAAAACCAGCACTTGGTTTATGCAGTGACAAACTTTTCTCCTTGCATATACACAGTTTCACCCAAAATCCTTTTATATATTCTTTCTTATATATTTAGACGCATTGCATTGCATTGCATTGCAAAGGCAGGTTTCTGTATTCATGACTCGGGTAGCTCTTTTCAAAGGCAGTTACACGGACACTATATCTTCTTGGTTGTTTTCCTCTGGATAGACCTACAAACCAATTGTACCAAGAATTTCACTTTGAGATATATTCATATGTATTTGTTGCATGTATTGTCAACAGAAATTTTTGAAAAACTTTCAAATGTTTATATGCTTGTAACTATATATATGGTGTCGTGTTGGTGTCTTATTGTTACTTCTTTTTTTGGGGGCATACCTGAAGTTGGAGGCGATCACCATGGAAGCTGACATTTCGAACTTTGAGTTCTCCTCGGCTAGTTGTGAGCTCATCTAGTATCTCTGAATCACATTTATCCTCATCTCTGCTATCCTCAGTTCCTATATCTGAACCCCTTTCCTGTGCACAACAAAGAAAGGTAACATCAACATTAACTATCAGACTTGCAAAAATAAAAATAAAAATGATTCTGACAGTGGAAACTTGCATCATATACCTTCCCCATATACCCCTTTTTGCTCGATATAAACCATGTTTAGTCTCCCCAACACACTTCCGTCCATTATATTATTATATATTACTGGTTAGCGCTTGGAAGTACTTTCACACTTGCGCTCTTTTCCTCTATTTTTTTCCCTCTCTCGTTTAAGGTCATTACATATGAAAAAGAGATAATACTTTCCATTACGACCAATCTCATTAAACCTTTCAGTATGATGGAAAATCTTAAAATATTGTAAAGATAGATAGATTACCACAATAGATGATCTCACAAGATTGTACTTCTGCTGTTCTCGAGGCATTCCCGGGATCTCTTCATACTCTGCCGCATCCAATTCATAGAGGTAGCATGGGTCGAAGAATTTGGGTAACATATGCTGTCTTAGCACCACCAAAATGAAAAAAGGAAGTGGGAACAAAATGCCGGCTATTGGTATCCAAGTCACACCAAAACATAGCATGAGATACACTAGTTGAAAGATTGTAAATGCAGCTATAACTTTGAAGGGCACTGACTCGACATACGATGCATGATCTCCTTCTAGAATCCTATCCAATTTGTTCAAGATATTCAATGAGAAATAATAAGGGAAGTTAATAAGATCTTGAAAGGACACTACCGTGTCTTGGAACCAAGTACCAGAATTAATTAATCCCAGGCAATCTTTTGCTTAGTCACTCATTGTTCAGTTCCAGGATTGATGGTATTAAAACTGACCTTATCAAGCTCTATTGAAGAAAACAATTTTGCTTTAAAGTCAAGTTCTCGTCCTCAAATTATTAAAATACTAATAAATAATATAGTAGTCAAGTATAATGTAGGAACAAAAGGTTAAAGAGATTACTTGTAGCGACGGCGAGGGGTAATAAAGAGAAGCAAGATTCTTTCCCAGAACTGGTTTCCAGGCAAACTATCAATTGCCATGTAGGCAAAGTAGCCCCACAAGACAGATGTCGGGATCTTCCTAATAATAGGCATGACACCAAGACAACAACCGACAAGAAGAGACTGCAGCAAGTTGCTTACTCTTTGCTCATTTACACGTACTGGCAGATTCACCTCTATGTGCTTATCTGGATCGAATGCCAGTCCCTTTGTTTCGTCTCCTTGGTTGTCGCCTCTCATGACAGCGTCTCTTAGGGGTTTTAATTCCCTTAAGGGTGATTCAAACTGAACAATGTAGGGAGGGATTAAATGATTTCAGATGCTAATTTATAAGAATACAAGATATGTAACTCCCTTTTTCTGTTAATATTCTTGAATAAGGAGAAGATTATGCCTAATTTTAAGCAAATTTCTACCAGGTATTTTGCCGGTTTTATTGTACAACACAACTGGTTGTGGTTTATTTACTTACTTATTTGTTGTGTAAGATTACGCCATATTTTTACATCATGGTGAAAAAGCTGAGAAAGCTGTACCTCAATTTATGAGAATTCTACAGGAGAGAGAAGCTACTTACAGTTTGTCCCTTCTCCATCTCAATGAAAACTTGTTGCATCTTGCCATAAACTTCCTCTCTGCTTGCACACTTCTTAATGGAATCATTTGCACTCTGTACCATCTTCTTGCGCAGCAACTGAGCAAACATAATTGTAATCCGCACAAAAAAATATTTAATTTGATTGCAGAGTTGTGTACAGAGAGGAAAAAAGTTGATTTTTGTCACTTTCTATATGTTAACTGACAGCTATCAATCTAAGGTTCAGCCAATGCCAAATTTGCTCATGCGTCAATTCAGTATTAAACATAAAAAACATATATTATCCAAGTTATAATCACATTTAGTGCAAAATAATAAAGTTTCTGCTATTTGAAGCTGAACAGGTTTATTAGTAAGTTTCAGGACTGAACCAGTCTAGTGACATTTGAATAAAAACAAAAAGTTGTTGCAAGCAGCTTTGCTAATGCATCAGATAGCTAAAAATGGGCCTGGACAAAAGAGGCTAAATTTGCAAAAAGAATGCATCAAAATGCTGCTGATATCCAAATTGTAATGTCTACAAATGGAATTCCTGAATCACATGCTAGATCATCATTAAAAACAGTGGCTTATAAACAAAAAATAGGGTTGGCTGTAAGAGTGTATTCAAACCCTTTAGTTTCAAAAGATTAGAAAAAAATTGGAGTTGCCAATCCAAGTTTGTAATATTAACCAAATAATTTCTCTTCGATTTAGTTAATTTCAGTATAGATATCAGAGATAAAACTCCAAATTCGTAATCCTACCTGTCTATTGAGCACCGCAAGGCTCTTTGTATGCATAGGAGACTGTGGTAATACACCATTTGAAGGTGGTATGCCGAGAAATCCACATATCAATACCTACACAATCCATTAGTTGCATTAGAGAAAGAAAAATGAAACTATCAGATTATCATGTAAGAAAACAAAGAAAACAGAATGGTACCATGAACCCGAGGATCAAGATGTCATAGTGGTAAGCCGAGGGGTTTTTGAGATTAAATTCCTTTTGCTGTGCCATCTGGGAAGCCACACTGTGGTCAAAGAAATACAGCCCTGCAACCATCAGTGCTGGTATTATAGCCGCAAATATGTATATTGGAGGGACTGACAGGAGATCCTGCATTTAATATTATATTCGTGACAGTTTACATTAGAATAGTAAAAATGGTTTATGTAAAAATCAGATTGCTTCTTGAGCCGCCACCCCCCACCCCCACCCCACAAAAAAAGAGTAATAAATGTATTTCTTCAATCATTATTTGCTTTTTTTTGCACTAAAGTGCTGCTTATATGTTGTTCTGTAATTTGAATTTATGAAAATGAATGGTTTTTTTTTTCTTTTCTTTTCTTTCGGTTTTTTTTTTTAATAAGCCCAGTTCTTGCCCAAAGGTATGTTTCTACCTTAGCTATGGTACTTGTCAGAAAAAGAAACAAAAACTGTGACAAAGTCACTACCTTAGCTACAGTCCAATGTTGCAACGAACTTGCTTCCCATGGTAGAGGGCTAGATATCCGTCTTGGTACACTGGCTGGTACGTTTTTTGGTACAGAATATGAGAGCGCAGTCCATACAAGCACCATCAGTGGTACACCATAATCAGCCACAAAGCTTCTTGACCAACCTACAGTAATACAAGTATGCATTCAATTGACATAACAAACAAATTATTGCATCTATAACCGAAATTTACTGTATCTACAAACAGAATAAAGGTTAGTACCATATCCATTACATTTTTTATATGTGCAAGAAATTATAGCTAACATAAACTATGAGAAAAGGAAAGAGTACTTGTATTTACCTGTTGCATATCGCCAGGCCCGGGCTCGCCTACTCTTTAAGGATGTGTATAATATCCCAATTGCAAGAATGATCCCAAATAGTCCGTTTGCGTAAAGCCAATGAAATTGGTACATGGGACTGTTTTCATCTTTCCCTTCAGGCACCTTAAATTCACTGACAATTCCCTAAAATAATACAGAAATTTTAATTCGTGTAAGATATTTTAGTTACAATTGAAAGTTATATCAATCAGTGTTATAGAGTATATTATTCAATATATGTCAAAAACTAAACTGTACCTTAATTGCTTGTTGGAAAAACAAAACAGTGATTAGCATCCCAAAGAGTTCACCGGCAATTCTTGTAAATCTACTAATGATGGAAGAAGCATTGGAAATTGAAAGAAGAAACAGCATCAAAGCTGTCCATATACAAACCCTGTGAAATTAAGAGAAATTAAGAATTTTTATTATTGAATATGTAAATAAAATGAAGAAATGATTTGATGTTTTTGTGCAAAACAAGAAATGAAGGCGAGCTTACTTCTTTTTTTTCTGCACTAAATAATGGACAGAAAGTAAATTAATTGGGTTATAGGTGATCATGACTCCTTTTGTCCATGTAGAAATACTAGTTTTACTTAAAAAGGGGTTAATAAGAGCTATTTGATGGGGTTATCCACAGTACACACAAAATATCTATACGACAATTTGTCAAACACCTTGCAAACCATCTAAAAAAATCAGCTGCACAAACATCTTGTGTGCAACCATCGTTAGAAACCACTATACATGTACCTACCAAATAGAAACGAAGGACCAAACACTGGACCAACACAAGTTACACAACTGTGCACTATGCACGCAAAGCAGTAGCAATTTACACCAAAGAATCATAGTCATTCATGAAACCACATGAACAAAAATTTAATATTGGAGAGCAAGAGAATGAATGCAATCAAGGAATATGCAAGAGAACGTTAATTTCAAGTCAACCATGCCCACTCCCTCAGGTGGTGATAAATATTTTACTGTACCCAGATGTTCTAAAAAACTATCCTACAATTGCCTTTTCTTTGAAGTACAATTTTATAAGTTCAATAAACAATCATTCAATCTTTCTTAAGAATAATGCCATTACTCAATACTCACCATCTCAAAGTATACAACCCAAGTACTCTCTTCTATCAAGCACATACAGGAGCCTCTACCCAGGAGGAACAACTGTACAAGAGAAAGAAGCCCTCCTGAGCTTAGACTGGATTGGGCCTAGTTTGATATGGGCTTGATTATTAACACAATTCAACTATCTTTGTACCACAATCTGCTAAGAGTAGTAAATCACTATTAAATATTCTGAAGCCTCCAGCTACCTTTATACTTGCTCCCTCTACCTGCCGTCTAACTTTTGAACTTAACAACCTCACTTTTCAAACACAAAATTAATCAATATTTGGTAATGAACATAAAAAACAAGATAGAAAAATTACCATCCAGCCCAAGCTAAGAAAAGGTGTTGGCCTATACGCTCCTGGTTCTTGGCAAAACTGTAGAGGTAAGAGTACATGATAATAGTCGGCTCTGCTACTCCAACTATCATCATCGGCTGCCCTCCAATTATGGAATGTATGATGCCGCATATTGCTGTTGAAGTTAATGTCTCCACTGTACTCAAAACTCCATCTAGAATACCAAAAAATTTAAATTGTTTCAATGAAAACTTAGTTATTTTAGTTCTTTTTTATTTATTTTTAAAATATGTACTTAATAGAAAAGAAAAACAGAACAAGAGTGCACGTAGCTAGATACCAGTTTCTTTACTTAGTTGCTCTCCAAAGGCAATGACAGGAAGTGCCGAGGCAAAGAAGATGTAAGTAGTTGGTGCTAATATCCTTCATTTCATAACAAAATAGCCTTTAAGAGAACAGGGTGAAAAAATATATTTACTTTGGATAAAAAAAATGTTTGGAAAATAAAATTACCTCAAGCCTGAAGGGCAGCCTCCCCACCAGTCTTGCCTATAGCAGCTCAATCTTCCTTTAAAATCTTTTGCAATACCACTGCCGAGTTTCAGTCCTCTAAGATCCATCCCTAAAAAATAATATTGGTTTTATAGAAAATGTAATGAAATTCTATATCATTCATAATGGAGAAATAAGAAATTAAAAACTTAGCAAGAAATAAGTCAAATAACTACGTACTTGAAAGTAAAATTAATGCGGACTTTTGTTCTAAATTGTCTCTAATGGGGCACTCTGGCGTGTGACCAAAATTTACGAAGCTTTGAATAGATTTTATGTTACTATCAAGTATGTAGTGATGGAGCATGTCACAAAAGTTGAGATACAATGTAAGCAAACATTCTACAGTTCAATATTCAGTACAAAATCAGACGTAAGATCTTAAAACAGAAATTAAATCTTAAACATTAAATGCTTCAGACAGATATGTAAACGAACATTAAATCTTGAGCTGGCAAGAAACTAAGAACGACAGCTAATCAAAATTCAAATCGCACAATGCGCATTCCAAAATTAAGGCTGAATTGGCGATAATAAATGAAATAAAGAAAAAGCGGAATTGAATCCAAATGCACACCATTAGCGTTCTCAATCACAATAATGCAAGAGAGAAATTAAAAGAATATATATATATATATCTCGTTTCGTCGCCATTTACAACATCTAAATAAAATTGATAATTCCGAGAAAATGGAAAAGGTTGGAAGGTGATATTAATTACCTTTAAGAGTGCTACGATCGAGAAACCCTTAAAAGGAGGAAACACGAATAGATTTTATAGGCGGCGATGCATCATAACAAAAGATCGAAACGACCGATCGAGGGAAAAACAAGAAATGAGGAAAGAGAGAGAGAGGAGGGAGGCTGGCTTGCCTCCGTTGCGCACGCGTTCAAAATAAATAGCAACCACAACACCACCTTACCCCATTCGGTGATATTTCAGTAGGGACCACAACCACAATCCGGTTCGGCACGAGTCTGAAAGCATTCTGTTAATGCACCGAATTCTGGCCCATGTCAGATAGGCCGCAACGGCATTCAATTCTTAACATGAACGGTCATCGCATATTCGGATACAGAATATTCCCGTGTAGGAAAATGTGTAGACTTGATTTATTGGGATGACATGACATACTAGATATCAACTGCTACACAAAGTAAACTGATACGTCCTATCTCCCGAGGAGAGTAGTCCGTATGTGAGAGGTGATGGAATGATCTCGCCCTGCCACGAGATGGCAGTCCGAGATGTGTGGAGTGTGTGAAAGTTAAAGAGCGAGGTGGGTGTAGAGAGATTCTGACTCTGACCTATTCGATCTCTCTTTGTGTGTGTAAAATCTCGACCCCCGTTCAATGGGGATTTTTGCCTTATATATGCTGAATCATAACCGCCTCATAACCGCTATCTCGGTGGTTATCTTGTCTTAAGCCGGTGAAACGGTTATTGTGACCGCGTTGAGTGGTCATCCCGCATTAAGGCGGTACAGGTCTATTTCGGGCCGAGTTCGACCTTTGCAGGCCTTCGGCCTGTTCTGTTCCTGGATCTTAAGTACCTCGGGCTTTGGGCCTTTTTACCTTGGCGCCGGGCTGGCTCCTGAAAGGAGGTCCGAATCCCGGGCTTTCATAGGCCTAAAATTTATTAAATAAAGGGCCTTGGGAACATGGCCCTATCATAAACCATGAGAATTGACTATAGAAAGTTTTGGAGTAGATTAGGCGAGATAATATAGAAATACTGAACTGGGAAGTGGTAATTTAGAAATTATTAGAAAAGAGAAAAGAGAAAAGAGAAAAGAGGTTGGGTTTGAAGAGATAGGAGTAGGTCCGATGGGCATCAGACCTACATTTTGGTTCAATGAGCTCTAGGACTGTACGATTAGCATCAAGATCTATGCACAAGAAAATTGATACATACTTGCACGGATTTTGATACAGAGCACACGAATCTTGATGCAGATCGAATGGTGATGACACCCATCGAACCAAGGTAGGTCCGATGGGCATCTTTTCCCAATCTTCCTCAACAAGCAATATCTAGTTTAGACCAAAATAAGATATGCTGCCATATCTAGCTAGCTAGCTAGCATGAACAAATATAAATATATTTATCCGGTTTCCTTCATTAAGTCATTATGGAGTCCGGCTACTGTACCACTAGTGTCATTTGAATCTAAATAACACCACATCATGAGCCATCGGATATGCTTTAATATCCGTGCATGATGTAGCACTGGATCAAAAGGAGATCATGCACGGATATTAAAGTATATCCGATGGCTCATGATGTGGTGTTATTTAGATTCAAATGACACTAGTGGTATAGTAGCCGGACTCGTCATTATGATGTCTTTTGCATTTCATTTATTTTAATCTTAGACAAATCCTGCAGAAAATTGTAACAAAATTATAACAGTACGAAGAAGAGCACCATTCAAATGTCTCATGTATTTCATTCAATCGTGCCTCACATATTCTTATTTCTATTTAGGAAATTCAAATATGAACCGCTTAACAGAGTCTCTACATTACAATTAATGTGCTTGGAGACCAAATTTTATATTTTTCTAAATTTTTTAAGTTGGTACAAAATTGTTGTTTTTAAGACGTACGATTCGGGACCACTCAAAAAATAATTATTTTGTACTTATCTAAAAAATAGTAAAATGTTTTCAAAAAATAAAAGAAATTATTCTCCAAGCACATTTTAATATGAAGATCATGTTGAGTAATTTGAATTGAAATAATTAGATTCAACTTTTAAAACAAAAACAAAAATATGAAGTATGAACGACACGAGACATTTGAACCCTAGCTACTCTATTATAAATTAAAAGTTTGTGTCCCTTTAACATATTCTAGTGTTTTCAAATTTATATTTTGCAGCTTTACTATTTGTCAAATAATTAGGTCGTACATTTCTTTTTCCATGACTGTGTCTGTATGTACTGGACAGTCAAAAGCATCTTTTGTAAAAAGAAACAAAATAAAGTTGAAATGTTTCATTCATTACTAAACGTGGGATTTCTAACAATTTCCACAACACATTTTAAAGCAGCCACAATTGACTGGGACAAGAAATACAAAATTTAAAGAAAGAGATAAAACAAGTTAATGGTTGTTCCAGCTCCAACATTAAATACGTACAGTTATTATTTTTTTAATAAAGATCGAGGGTCAAGTTATTTAACTTGCAAATATTCACAAAGAAATTTTTGTTTGAATTTTAGACTTGCGAATTTTTATTATCGTCACTAAATTAAAGTCCGGTTTCTCGAATATATAATTATTATTTAGTTTTCTAAAGTAAAACTTTAATTAAAATTATTAATTTGGAAAATTATATAAGTAGCACCATGGCCTGTTGTTCATCCTTGATCTCCAGGCTGCCGTCTTGTCTAAATTTACTACATTCTTGGTCAATACCAACTTTAATTTGTTTAGTTAATTTCATAATATTGATTTATTTGTTTGCAACTAATTTTAGACGAATATAAAAAGGAAAAAAAAAAATATTGTTCTTTAAGAGCAAATGCAGAACTTGTCTGTCTGATTCTTATAACACATTTTTTCTTTGCGCTGCTTTATCTTTCGCCCGTTGTGGGACTAACACAAAGATCCGTAATTTAATTCGGATTTCGGAAATCGTCTCGTCTCGTTTTCAATTTATAAAAAAGTACAAATACGATCAAAACTCAAAAAGGGTTGAGGCGCATGTAGATGTAGGGCACGTGAAATGAAAGTGGTCTTAGCTGGCGGCTGGAACTGGAACTGGAACTGGAATTGGGATCGTGAAGGGAAATTGTGCAGTACTACTGGTAGGTGACAGGGAAGACTGAATTCGGCCAGGCTGGTAAAGATGATCTAACCAATTTGAAAATATTAATTGTTCAATTTTAACAGTTTTTAGTAAAGATGATTGATAAGCATGAGCACTGTAATTAAGTTGAACCATATATAGCTAGGTTCTCTCTCCATCTTGTTAATAATGCGAGCCAATCTTTTGAATTGCTGTAAAAGATGATAAACATATATAAGCACTGTAAAACATACAGGGGTGCAACCATATGAATTTATGCATATCTCAATTTGGAGACATCGAGAGAACGGATGAGGAAAACATACAGGGGTGCAATCATATGAATTTATGCATCTGGGCACGCTGCGCGGATCCAAGAAGAATCCCATACAATACCTTGTTACCATACGGCCACCATTGGAAGGAGTGTGAGATAAAGGTAGTCTCCTGGGAATACATGGGAGAGCGGCCAGCTAACCTTGACCTACCGCCGGCAGAAGATAGCGTAGAGCGGTATGGGTCAGACATGGACTACAACGAATACAGGGTGAGAAGATCGATGGTACACTTCCATGATCAGGTAACCAGCAGCCGCCACCACCCGCCTTCCCCTGACTCATCGACGGCATCCAACCCAACGGATAGTATTGCATCTGGTGGACCAACTGACATAAACCGGGTGCAAGACAGGATACACCAAAATGGCATAAACCGGGTGCAACACCCTTTAGCAAAAACAACGGGTCCAGGAACGCAAAAGGGCAATGGTCGGGTACCAAACAAGGTAGAAAACAGGGGGACAGACTACACTGAAAAGCAGGTCGCGCAAATGAATGCTCAATATGGCAGGTTTGCTACTCTCCCAAACCGAGCTAAGGAAATAGCTCTGCAATTAGGAACCTCCCCCCCAATGGCTGCAGCACACCTAATGCAAGAAACCGAGAAAAGACAGAGAGTAAACTACCCCAAGACAAGAAGGTAATTGTTATTAAGGTGGGGCAGGTAGTGATAATAGACAAACTGGGGATAAAATCACAATACCAACACCCCACGCATGAAAAGGTAGAGGAAGCAAACAAAACTGGACAGGTCCCACCAAAGGAGATTTACACAAAAGAGGGCCTGGACCATCTGAGAACTCGAAAGCTGATATCTTTCAATGTTGGTGATGTCCTGGTTTTAGTGCATGAAAGGGGAAAAAGTGCATCCTACCCACAACAAGTCTGGCAGAAAGAAAAGGTGCAGACAGTATACACCAGAATGGAAACACAAACAGAGGTAGCCCCACATGAAGTATTAAAAGGGGCCCAAAATGAAACTGGAAAGGAAGAGACGAAAGAAACTAAACCCCAAACAATAAACCATCCACAGCCCCTTATCTCACAAAAGAAATTCACACCAGGCCCAGAAATAGAAATAACCAAATAAATGCCCCACAGCCCATTTATGATTACAACCACACCCCAACAACCCAGCATAATACCACCAGCCCATCTCCTACTGCGCTACCACTCTGTGCCCAAGCAAATTACCCACCAAAAACTGCAACTAACGCAATGGACCTCTCAGATGAGCAATTTGTGGCCCAATTTGCTGCACTAAGTGCAGACGGAGGAACATCCACGCCGGTTGAACTCCCCCAGCATGGAGTAGCCACCAGACGTTGGGAGCTAAGTGCATTGCTCAGAATAGTGACGGATAGAACAATAATAGATCACCAATTTGCGGCAACCATGATGAAGGCGTGGGGAGCTGACCCAGCTACGGAAATCACTATTCTGAAGAGGAACATGTACCTTGTTCAGTTCACAAATCGAGATGACATGGAGAAAATCATGCAGCGGGGCATATGGACCTATAGAGCGGATGCTGTCGTTCCTAAAAGAATTCGAGGACCGGCGGACCTTACCCGACCAGAAGTCAAAACAGCGGAGGTTTGGACCCAATGGCACAAAGTCCCGCCGATGGCCATAACAAGAGCGGGTATGATGGGACTGGCACATGAGATAGGAATTCCCCTGTCGGACCCGATCGAGATGTTTGCGGGAGGACAGAAATTCTACAAAATCAAAGTGATTCTCAAGCTCGATGACAAAATCAAAGATAAAATAGAAGTCAAACACCCGGAGATAGGTAACTTTCCCATCTATATAACCTATGAAAAGTTGCCTAGAATATGCTTTTTTGTGCAAAACTTGGCCATGATCAAATGGATTGTGTTGACAAAGTGAGGATGGAGAGATTGAGGTATGACCCACGATTTAAGGATATTCCTGAGATGCAAGCAGCTCTAAAAACCACCATAGGAGCCTGGGTCACAAACTCGGCGCTAGTACCAATGGGTGAGCGAATCAGTCAGGCCCACCCAGATGGCCAACACCAAGAACAAGCAAATCCCAACCAGCACTCGGGCCCTCCGCCTGGCTATGGCCCAAATGAGACAAACCTGTTCTCGGGCCCTCCGCCCGGGTATAACTTCATTGCAACAGAGCCATTCATGGGATACCCACCTGGCTACAGCCCAGAGGAACACGCAAACACCAATGAAGAGAGAGGGGAGCGTAACATAGTCCAAACTCTAGCCAGGAACCTGAACATGATAACCGGAGCAGAAGCAACACAGCCCAGTATGCGTCCGAGTCCGGGCCGGGGCCGGGGCCAGAGGGGTAAAGGAACACCAACCGGGTCCCTCAAGAGGGGAAACCCAATTACTATCCAGCATCAGGGACAACACTCAAATAACCTGATACCGACCGTGCTGCAGAATGAAACAAGTTTTGGCGCCCAAACCTCAGGTGCTGCGGTGGAAACTCCCGCAAATAAAAAGAGGACCTTGGAGGGGAGCTCGGTTCAGCCTCCACAGCACCAATGAGTAACATACTATCATGGAACTGCCGTGGGGTCGGGGGGCCGCGGAAGCAACAGTTCCTAGCAAACACCCTCCGAGCTACGAAAGCTAACATCGCGTTCATAACTGAAACCAAGAGTTCAGTCAGAAAAACCAAAAAAAATTTAGAAATTTTACCTTTGCAAAATAACACCTTCGTACCAGCAAGAGGCCGGTCCGGGGGACTCTGGCTACTGTGGGACTCTCAAACAAATTTGTCGATAGTTTCGCAACATAAGTTTCTGATTCATGCAAGAATACAAGGGCAAGATGGTTGCTCATGGTCCCTAATTTGCGTTTACGGGGACCCATCCCATGAAGGAAACATGAGAATTTGGGGTGAAATTAAAACGATCTTGAGTACTGAAGAGAGGACATGTGTGTTGGGTGATTTTAATGCAGTAGCAAGTGAGGAAGAGAAATATGGGGGTAACCCGGCAATGAACCCGAATAACAGAGCTTTTAGAAAATTCTTGTTTGAGACTGGCCTAATTGACCTAGGATATAAGGGGCCTGCGTACACCTGGACGAATAAACAAAGCACGTCAAATGCTATACATGAGAGACTTGATCGAGCAGTTGCGACTCTCAAATGGACACAGATGTTCCCACAAGCATTTGTAAACCATTTACCAAGAATCCGTAGCGACCACTGCCCCATATTACTTCGAACCAAGAACAGACCTTTTACTGCAGGGTCATTTAAATTTGAGAACTGGTGGGAAAATGAGGAGGATTTTCAGGAACTATGCAAAATAAGCTGGGCACAATCGGACGGGCTGGATTGGAGCTTAAGAATGGGATTACTAAAAAAACGGATTGCAAACTGGGCCAAGCAAAAACCAACACCACACAACAGAATTAGGTTCTTGCAACAAAGAATCTATGAGATACAAATGCTAGATCCAAGTCACCAACAACAGGAGGAAGAGGAAGCGTTACTGCGTGAATTTGATCTAGCAGAGGCAGAATTAGAACAGTACTGGAAACAAAGAGCGAGGATCCAGTGGCAGGAACATGGTGACCGCAATACTACATTTTTTCATGCAACGGCAACTCATCGGCGCCGCACCAACTACATTTCACACATCCGACTGGATGCAAGCACCGTTCTCACAGAAGAAGTGGATGTAAGGCGCACCTTTGTGGAGTACTTTAAGGACCTGTACTGCCCGGCACTGAACCCTGACCAAGATCAGTTAACCCAATACTTTGAAGGCATCAACATGCCGGAAGGACGGTGAATCCCAAATCATGCAAAACCACACCTAATTAGGGTTCCGTCTGAAGAAGAAATCCGAGCCACGCTTTGCAGTATGGGCCCTGATAAGGCACCGGGGCCAGACGGTATCACGGCAAGATTCCTCCAAAACAATTGGGCAATGTTCAAGAAGACACTCACATCTGAAATCCAGACAGCCTTTCAAACCGAAACACCACCTCAGGAATGGCTTGCTAGCCGAGTCATCCTCTTACCAAAAATATCGGAACCACAACACCCGAAGGATTTCAGACCACTCACAATCGGAAACACCATCTATCGCCTTTTCATGAAAATTCTCGCAAATAGATTGCAACCACACATGCAAAACATCATATCGAAACAACAGACGGCTTTCCTCAAAGGACGAAGTATAGCTGACAATACAATCCTTATTAAAGAGGTGATGCACTCTTTCAGAGACCTCAATTACAAAGGAAAGGCTTTCCTAATGAAGGCAGATGTCAGTAAGGCATTTGATACAATTCAATGGGAATTTGTCGAAGCTGCCATGAGAAAGGTCGAAATCCCGGACAAATTAATCTCCCTGGTGAGGGCATGCATGAAAGCAAGCAGAATGACAATCATGGTTAATGGGTCGGGTAGTGGTTTCATTCGACCAACTAGAGGATTGCGGCAGGGCTGCCCGCTGTCCCCCTACTTGTTCATCTTAGCAATGGAATGCCTATCGAACCAGATTAACCAAGCGGTGATACGAGGTAACATCAAAGGAATCAAGTTAGCCCCCACAGCACCGGTGCTGTCTCACATCATTTACGCAGATGACCTGATGCTCATGGGAGAGGCGACATCGGCAGAGATGATAGAAATAAAGATCATGCTGGACCTGTTTGCAAAGAACTCGGGCTTGGCAATAAATCCCACAAAATCGGTTATATGGTTTAGCCGATTCTGTAGTGACTTATGCCGACAAAACATGATGGAATTGGTGGGGGCTAAACAGGCACAGGATCAGGAGAAATACTTGGGGGTTATGATGGATGCCACATCTTCTAGAAGGGATCCAAATAACGAACTGGTCCTTGAGAGAATTTACAACCGTTTAGCGGGATGGAAAGTTAACACCTTATCGCATGCTGGCAGAATTACGCTCATCAAATCCGTTATCATGTCGCTTCCAGTGTATTTCATGAGCATAGCAACACTATCCCGGAACACATTGGATGAGGTCAACAAGGTAATGCGAAAATTCCTGTGGGGAAAATTGGGTCAAGACAGGTACATGTCTCTGATATCATGGGGAAAGGTATGCAGGCCGGTGGAGGAAGGAGGGCTGGGGATACGAGATATCTCCACCTTCAATGAAGCACTCATGCTCAAGCTAATATGGCAATTGGCGGCTGGTACGGATAAAATATGGGTGCAGATTATGAGAGCTAAGTACTATCCCCGAGGAGGTTTCTGGGGCATACAAGCTAATGGGAGGGCTAGCCGAACTTGGAAGGAAGTGCAGCGCCTAAAAGATTTCTTCAAGGAGGATGTCAAATGGGAAGTTGGGGATGGCAAGCACGTCACAATTGTAAATCAACCTTGGTATGGGGAATGGCGAACACAGAGAATCACGACAAATGTGCAACGAGACACAACGGTGGCCGAAATCTTTGACCAACACAGAGGTCATTGGAAGGAGGAAACCATTGTGCAAATTTTGGGCACACGGGCATTGCAGTCCATCAGAGAGACGGCCAGCAAGCCAAAGGAAGCATCATTGTTGCCGGATAGGCTAATATGGGCACACAATACAAGTGGGGTCTACACGGCAAAGAAGGGCTACGAAATACTGATATCACGGCGACAACAACCGATCTGGTATGACCAATATCAGGTAAAAATATGGAAGGAAATGTGGCACTGGAAGGACATGGTGCCAAGAGTGAGGGTGTTCCTATGGAGGGCGGTGCAAGGTGGCATTGCTGCAGCACAAGTTTTACATACCAGAATCAGATCTTTCAACCCAATGTGTCTCAGATGTGGTGCCGAAAACGAATTTATAATGCATGTGCTTTTTTTCTGCCCCATAGCACAGGCTACATGGTTCATTTCTCCTTTTGCGCTTAGAACCGATCAACTCCCACTGAATCTTGCAATGGCCCTGGTCACAATCATGGAGGTGCTGGATGAATCACAACTGGTGTTTTTTGCAAATATACTCTGGTGTGTATGGAAGGCAAGGAATGAATACATATTCAAAGGTACAACCAAAACACCAACGGCAATTTTGGCACAAGCAAAATCAATGGGGTCAGCACGAGTGGTGAAGAGTATACTACCCAGACAAGAAAGGATAGAAACGGTACTGGTACCCAAAGAAGCACAAATCATCTTGACAGACGCCTCTTGGGATATCACCAAAAGAACAGGGTTGGCTTTTGTGTGGTATGATGCCAACAACCACCTTGTTTTCCTGAAAACTACAAGCACTACAAGCTCTGACCCCCTACAGGCCGAAGCATTGGCACTACTACAAGTGCTCCAGCACATTCAAGCTCAATCCAACACACTCATACACCAAAAGGCATGTATTTATACGGACTGCAAGGTCCTTGTAAATGCGATCCGGCAAAATAACAGCGTCGATCTACCCTCCTGGCAAGCAGCAGAAATGGTGGCCCAAGCAACTCTCTTATATCACACGTTAAAAGAGAGGGTGACCATAGGTCATGCTAACAGGAAATTGCTAACTCAGCCGCACATTCTGGCCAATTGGGCTCGTACCTCAAACTCATCCCACACCGGCTCGGTACCTGTGGCTATAGCGGAAATGGCGGACCTACAATCAGGTATCAGTCCGGAATCGTTCGCAAGAACAGCGTAAAATAGAAGGACACCTCAAAAGAGACAAGCATACAAACTGAGTAGCATATGTGGCAGGCAAAGTCGTAAGCAAGACCTGCTTCCCAGTAGTTTTTAATTTTATGCAATTTTAGTTCCTTTTTCCTATTTTAAGTAGAGACGTTTTTCAATCTTACTACTATTTACCGCTTATTGTATTACTGATGTAAGAGACCTTTTTAGATGAAATCAATGAATGCCTACGGGTTTTAAATCAAAAAAGAAGAAGAAGTTCACAGAGATATATTCAAAGAAGCAAGAAGATATTTCAATTTCATGCCTCTTTTGTACTTTATCTAAACTTAAAATTATTATTCAATAAACAACACTATTAATATTATAATAATAATAATAATAATAATAAATAGCCTAGCTAATTGATTTGAGCAAATTTAAAAAATAAATAAATTTAAAACATAATTCAAAACTATTCAAAAAATTATGAGAGATGCAAATTCAACTCTAGCTTAATTGAATATATAACTTGAAAACATAATTTAAAAATGGACCTAGCTTCCACCATTCAAAATCTCCTAAAACAATATAAACAACCTAAAATGGAAACGGAAGGCAGACAGAGAATTAGGCAGTTTCAGGCTGCTGGGAATTAGGAACATGTCATGATAACTGCACCCAAACAACTAGTCCAAGTTTGTGAAATTCATCTCAAATTTGAACAAAACTCAATTCCAATTTATTCATCTTAAAAAAACAGAGGTTTTTGGTGTAATAAGTGTGTTTTGTACTTTTCTGCAAAATCTATTTTTTTTTCTAAAGTATTATTAAATCCTTTTTTACTATAAGGTTTGGGTAGTAAATAAGAAAACAAAAGTATTCAGATATCTATTTCATGAAAAAAAATTCAAAATTTATAATTGACCTTGTATTTAATTGTAAATTGAACTTCTTAAATATTAAATTGTTTACCGAAACTTCAATTGTATTAATTTATTCTTAAACTTAAAAAAAATATATATATATTGTCAGTCTCTCAAATTGCCAAAATTTTTATTAATATTAAAAAAATTATATAAAATTTAACATTCTTCACCCAAATTCGGAAAAATTCAAAATCTACCCAATCCGGAGAATAATTCTCCGAATCCAGACTTTCTTTCCGGAAAATTATTTTCTGGAAAGAGATTTAAATTTCTGGAGAATAATTCTCCGGATTTGTTATTTTTTTTATTTTTTTAATTAAAATAGAAAATGTTATGATTTATTTATTTATTGTATTAAAATTTCAGGAACCAACTTTGTTCTATCTTAAAAACTAAGGGATAATGTGGTTCAAGTGAAAATCGATGCTAAAAAATGATCAATTAAAAATCCGAAGAATAATTTGGTACAAGTTGGGTAACAAAACTAGAAATATTTTATATTCTAACATATATATAGAGTAAATTGCACCGCGTTTAAATCTCTTAATTCCCCATCCCTAACAAAAAAACCCTAAAACAAATATATAAACTTTCGACTTCGTACTCGTTAACTTTTAGAGTGACTAATATTAAACAATAATGTGTGGCATAATTTTGTTTATGGTCCTTGTAAGCACTACACGAAAATAGAAAAAGGTAACAAAAGATGGATAAGGTAATATTCTTTCGCACCTTAGAATTTGAATGTACTAGAAGGATCACAATATATAATTTTTTTATTTAGTATAAGTGATTGTTGAACCGGGATCAATAATTCAGATTCAAAATAATTTTTTTTTCTAGTAACACACCAAGAAATAATTTCATTTTTTTTACAGCCAGGAAAAATTCTGCCTGAAAAATGTTTCGGAGTCTTTATAGTACATCTAAATTATAAGATGATTTATCTATTTTGTTTGATGTTCTTTCTAACATATTCAAATTATTAATTGTTTTTTCTATTTTTGAAAATGATTAAACAAATCAATAAAAAATTACCGTAACAATTGAATTTGAATGTTTTTGCAGGCCGCAACGACAAATGGCGGCCCCCATTCTTGGAGTCCGCCATTTCATGTTGCGGCCCGGATAAATATCGAATTTTACACAAATAATAGTTTTTTGATTTTTTTTTTTTGTTGAGGGTATATTTAAATTTTTTGGCACAAGACAGGGGCACACGGCGGGAACATGAACATATAATTAGCACATTTTACAACGTTATAGTTCGGAATTTTTGCAATTAAATGTGTAAATTGCTGTGTAAACGGGCACACAGCTGTTTTTGGTCAATATAAATTTTGGTCACCTCTAAAGTTGCTTAAACGATATGGAAGGCATGTAACATGTAAGCCTTCGCTTGTAAAAAAAGAAAAAGAAAACTGTTTTAGTTTTTTTTAAGTTTGAAACAACATAAATTTGTTTGGGTATATATATTTTTTACGTGGTCCATAAGAACACCACACAAAATTTGCAAGTGAATATTCTTCAAACTTATATCAGACCAGTGCTGCTGTGCTGCATTTATATACCACTTGTTTTGGTTTCTCAGAAAAAACAGCAACCTCTAAATTAGACGTGGTTGTTGCTTTTCCTTATCTATCGGGGCCTGTTCGGCTGCTTTCCAATTTTTACTGTTCACGTGGGAAAAAAAAAATTCACTCAGACTGAATTTTTTTTTTTCCCACGTGAAGAGTAAAAATCAGTTCAAAAAAGAAAATTTTCCGTGCCCATTCCCCAGCCCACTGTGCTGCCAAACAGGTCCTCAAGTTCACTTTACAATATATATGTACCATAAAAATCAGTGGTTGGTGCAACCTCGTAGCCTTCGTAGGCTTCCTTGGAAAGAAACTATAGCTAGTGCAAATATTCACGTTCTTTGTTTTTTCTACGGTTGTCTTTTGGTTTTTTTTTTCCTGGTAGTCACTGTTCTGACAGTGATGAAGGTGCAGTGGAGCTCAGCCATGACGTGTTACAAAATCTAGCACTCAAGGCTTATCATCAACTGATTTTTGACCAAGAAATTAACTGGTTTTGTTAAATTATACCTCTTCTATTTAATTATCTGCTCCCTTGATTTTCGTTTCATCAAATACATAAATGATATGCATGCATGCTGTATTTTGGCTTTTGTATCCTAAGTCGTAAAATTCTCTTAAACTGTTTTTCTATCATCCATGCATAATATATAGTGTTTAGTGTTTTGATCTGAGATTTCAATTATATTCCTCCAGTTGAATGTACCACTTTTAATGTATATAAATATGCTACAAGATGATGATTTCATTTGATAGAAGAGCTTCCACTGGAAAATAAATTAAATCATAATTTGACAGAGGAATTTCATATAGTACGGACTACAAATTAGGGATGCTTAATTTGGACAACATTAATTCGAATCCCCAGAATCACTGGTATATATGATGGGCATCAAATCAAATTCGATCCGATTACCGACTATAATTGTAAAAAAAATTATGAAAAAATGAATACATAAAACAACTTATAAAAGTTTCATTTTTTTGACCCCTTGAATTTTATTAGAGAATACAACAGTTGACCACGTTGACCAGCAACATATCAAAGAAGATACAGAAGATTCAGTTGTAACTGATTTGTAACTGAATAATCGATTGTAATTAGAGATTCCAGACTGCTTTAGATTGTACTTAGAGATTGAGCTTTAGCCTATAAATAGAGATGTAATGACAGCTTGTAAAATTACACAAATGAAAAAAAAAGAATCAAGTTTATTTCCTTTCTACTCTTCTCTGTATCGTTTTATATGGTATCAGAGCCTAAATGGCTTCTGATAATTAAACACAAATTCCCCAAATACAGTCGAATCAAAATGAATCCATTGTTACCCTGAATCTGCCAATCTCCACCAAACTTTCCCCACACGAATTTCCTTACATGGAAATCGCAGATCCTGCCAGTGATCAAAGGGTACAATCTTGGCCGGTACATCGATGCTTCCTCAACCGGCAATGACGATTTCATAGAGAGACAAGATCAACTGATCTTAGCTTGGATACGATCATCTCTGACTGAGTCGATACAAGTGCAGGTTGTGTCTTGTGCTACCACCGCTGATCTTTGGTCAAGCCTAACTCAGATCTTCTCTGCCACATCTCGAGCGCGCTTGACAGATCTTCGTCGGCAGTTTCAAACCACCTCCAAAGGCACATCCACCTGCTCTGAATATCTTCAAAAGATGCGGCAAATATCTGATGAGCTAGCTTTTATTGGAGTGCCTCTATCTGATGATGATCTTGTCTCCTCCGTTCTCAATGGACTCGGTGCCGAGTTCAATCCTTTTGTGATTACAGTGACCACAGCCAGCCGCCATTCTCCCCTCACCTTTTCTGACATTCACGGATTGCTCCTTTCTCACGAGCATCTACTGCAAGGTCAGATCGCCACTCCATCTCTTCCATCTATTGAAGCTTCGGCTACTTTTGCCACTTGACCTGTGCAATCAAGAGGATTTCGCCCACCCGTTAACACCTATACCCGCTATCCCCCTTCCGCTCTGCGTTTTGCTAATCAACCCCAGTCCAGGCCGCCACAACACTTCTCTAGGCCTCAGCAATACGAGCTTAATAAAGTGGATTAATAAATAGTAAAAAAATTTCAAAAAATGTAAAATTTGGTCTCCAAGCAGATTTTAATATAGATTGAACATCTAACGATTTGGATCGACCGTTTGGACTTTAAACGATTTGGTGCAAACGTTTTTATATTAGCCACTATATATATATATATATAATTGTGCTATTGTACTTCGCGAAGTAAAGCTAATGTTTTACTTCACGCTCATATTTCCATTTTGAAAATCTAAAACGTCGATCCGAATCGTTCAAGTTGATCTCCATATTGAAATGTGCTTGGAGACCAAATTTTACATTTTTTGGAATTTTTTTACTATTTATTAAGCCACTTTGAAAATCGCTGATCCATTGGTCCATCATTTTTTACTGTTTTGCTACTGTTCACAATAGATCAGCGATTTTCAAAGAGGCTTAATAAATAGTAAAAAAATTCCAAAAAATGTAAAATTTGGTCTCCAAGCACATTTCAATATGGAGATCAACTTGAACAGTTTGGATCGACATTTTGGAATTTCAAAATGGGAATATAAGCGTGAAGTAAAACATTCGCTTTACTTCGCGAAGTACAATAGCCCATCTATATATATATATATATATAGGGGTTGGCTAATATCAAAACGTTTGTTCCTAGGCTGTGGAACAAACGCTTCGGTTTTTACATTTTCAAAGTCCAAACGGTCGATCCAAACTGTTCAACATTCAACCTATAATAAAATGTGTTTGGAGACTAAATTTTACATTTTTTGGAACTTTTTTACTATTTATTAAGATAGTTTTAAAATTGTTGTTTTCAATGATCCAGAAATTTTTCATTGTTTATTAAAATCAGCGATTTTAAAATTGACTTAATAAATAGTAAAAAAATTCAAAAAAAATGTAAAATTTAGTCTCCAAGCACATTTTATTATAGAGATCACATCTAACGGTTTGGATCTACCGTTTGAAGTTTGAAAATCGGAAAACCAATTGGTTGCAAAATGGCCTAGGAACAAACGTTTTGATATTAGCCAACCCCTCTCTCTCTCTCTCTATATATATATATATATATAGAGGTTGGCTAAGATCAAAGTGGTATGACCAAGGCTTTGGTGTTACCAATTAGTTTTTGTGATTTTAAAGTTCAAATAGTTGATCTGAAGTGTTCAACGTGTTCTCTATATTAAAATGTGCTTGGAGACCGAATTTTATATTTTTTTGAATTTTTTTACTATTTTTTATGGATTTATAAAAATCACAGTTTTTCATAATAAAAAACAAATAAATAAAATCTTAAAAACAGTGATATTAAAAAAATCATAAAAAATTCCAACAAAATTCCAGAAAAATGTAAAATTTGGTCTCCAAGTACATTTTACTATGAAAAATACGTTGAGCACTTCAAATTGACTTTTTGAACTTTGAAAATCGCAAAAATGAATTGGTAGTACCAAAGTTTTGGTCATACCACTTTGATATTAGCCAACACCTCTCTCTATATGTGTGTGTCTGTGTGTGACACGTCATTGTTAAGCTCATCGGAGCTTACAACTTTGAACTACTAAGCTAAATTCAATGTGATAGATAACAATGTGACCTTATGCCCAGAATAAAAGCATATATACTGAAAGCAACATTTCAAAGACAACAAAAAAGACGATGCTAGTCTTTTTCTTCTCCAAAATATCCGTACATTTTCTTCAAGAAATGAGAAAAATATTCTCATTATTTATTATTAGGAATACAACTTTGAACTACTAGCTAAATTCAATTTGATAGATACCAATTTGACCTATTGCCCAGAATAAAAGCATGTATACTGAAAGCAACATTTGAAAGACAACATAAAAGACGATGCTAGTCTTTTTCTTCTCCAAAATATCTGTTCATTTTCTTCAAGAAATGAGAAAAATATTCTCATTATTTATTATTAGGAATACAACTTCTGTACAATTACTATAACATATCCTTTTAGCATAGGCACGTTTGCTCGTAATATTTTTTATGATATAATCTATTTTTTTTTCCGACCTAGGGTGCATTTTTCAAATGACAAGACTTGTGCTTTATTTCTAATTGACGAAGCATTATTTAAGTACCATATATACGATATGGCAAGTGTGACATACTCACTAATAATGCATTGGATCAGCGAATAGGCAACTGGACCTTACTGAGTATGTCCGTGAAGAGAGACATGAAGGGAAGTAAATAAATGATAAAGAAGAAGAAAGTTCAAGACTCAAATTCCATTCATCGTCTTAATTATAATAATTATACGAGTATTTATAGCTAATTTCTTGCACTTGTCATTCTATTTGTTTTTTTAAATAACACTCATTAACTATTCTATAATGAGTGGTAGGCATTAGGGCCAGCAATAACTCAAAAATACCCGATTTTTTTATTAATACCCTAAAAAAAATTAACAGATCTATCATTGGTTTTTGAAAAATCCGAAATATCCCCCAACCGCCCTACACCCCACTGTGGAGTGGTCCATTTCTAGTGCCAACCGCCCCACTGTCAGGAGGTCATCTCTGGAAGTGGACCGTCCCACAATGAGGCAGTCAGCTAAAAATACCCTATAAATGAGCTTTTTCTCTCTCATGCCCACTCACAATTCATTCATCTGGTAGCCGAGGAAGAGAAAAAGAGGCAATTTTTAGGCGATTTCTTAGGCAATTTTAGGTATTTTTTATTGTTTATTTAAACTATTATTTTTTTAATTAGCAGATTGCTGCTAAAGGTTTATTGACAAATGTTGTTTGTTAAAGAAAAAAATGCTAATTGTACTGTATGTGGGCAGGAAAATTACAAAAGGTGTGGAAGGAGCACAATACACAAAAGATGCAACTTATACATTCCAGGTTAATCAAAATACCACATTTGAGGAACTTAAGAGCATGATATACGAAAAGACTAGTGTAAACCCCAACCAGTATGAATTAGACTTTTTTACCTGAATTGACACAAAAGAGGGGGGGGGGGAATAGACCTTACTTCGTCAGGTATCCTATACCAGATGAGAACATATGGAGAGGGGTTTACAATATATTTGAGTCGGGAAATGTCCCAGTAATGGACATATATTCAAGGAGAGTTCCGGTTCAACTCGGGGTTGAAAATTCTAGCAAAAATGCTGGTTTTGTGAACTCGGGTTATCACAACTCGGGGTATCACAACTCGGGTTATGTCCCACCATATGTACCACCGGTTTATGCCAATTATACCCCCGACCTACCACCACCACCACCACCACCACCCCCACCTAAACCCATAATCTAAGCTAGATTTCTATTTGTACCAGAGATAGTACCTAGACTGTTACACGTTGTTGATTAGAATAAAACTGATATTGATGGTGAAGGGGTCGATGTGGTACCAGATAAGGAGATAGACACTAGTGATGATTGAGAAGGGAGTTGGAATTCTGATCACTTATCAGATGGTAATGCAGATATATTACCTGGTCCCAAGAAAAATAGATTTTCGATTAGAGGGCGGACAGATAGGCATCCGATCCAGAATTTCAATGATATCAGTTATTTTGAAGAAGTAGACATTTCTTTCTATGTGAAGCAGTTGTATACTACCAGGAACTTGCCCCACATTAGGTTTTTACCAACATAGATGAATTTGGGAAGAAGATCAATGAGGTTCATGTTCACTGTAATTGGGAGTGCAAAGTACAAAAGGGGATGAACTAGGTTGGTTATGGTTTGTAAGAACCACCTGCGTTGCGAGTTCTGTCTTTTTGCAACCCATGTGGTGGGGGAGACATGGATAATTAAGAAGTGTGAACCACCTCATTCATGCAAGTCTACGTCATCAAGGACAGATCATGCACAGCTGACGGCATCACTTATTGCCAATGTAATTAAGAGTGGCATTAAGGAGGATCCATCAATGAGCATCAATGAGGTCGCTAGGAGTGTCAAACTCATTTACAGACATGTAACACCAAAATACAACAGGTTGTAGAGAGGTCGTGAGCTTGTGATTTGCTGAATGTTCGGTAAGTGGGAGGGTTCATACTCTTTGCTTATACCATTGCTCCAGACCATAGCAAGTACAAATTCCAGCACAAGGTATGAACAGTGGAATGTGGACATAAGGGTCAAAGGGGCTAAACAATTCAAGGCTATAGCATGGGATTTTGGTCTATTTATTCAAGTTGTGCCATACATTAAACTGGTGATCAGTGTTGATGCATGCTTCATGTCTGGCCGTTACGAGGGAGACTGTTGATAGCATGTGCATATGAAGCTAAAAACCAGTTGATGCCTTTGGCCTTTGCAATTGTTGAGAATAAGGATGGTGAGAATTGAGGGTTTTTCATGAGTTTTTTTACGAAGACATGTGATTGGGAATAGATTCTATTATGTCATATCAGACCAACACAAAACAATCAAATATGTGTTTAAGCGTAACGATTTCGAATGGTCGACAGCGAACGGCAAGTGTGCACATGTTGTGTATGTAACATGTTACATACAACCTAAACAAGAATACTGGAAACTTTTTGACAAATTCAAATTGGGGTGCAGAAAAAAGAAGCCAAGAAGGATGAAAGAGATGTTCAAATATTTTGTCAAGATATGTATATTTGATATTTAACATCTTTCATTTGAAATTTTATTCATGTATTTATTTAAGTGTCTGCTTCTCTTGAATTTTGTCCAGATATGTCCAAAGGCAAATGCCCTCTTACTAAAGGTGGGCAAAAATAATCCTAATGATTTACAGGAGCCACCCGCATATGAGAAGATCTTTCAAGCCCGTGATGGAGGATTTCGATGGGGAATTATGAACACAAACGGCTTTGAGTCACTTAATGCTATCTTCGAGCAGAGTCTGATGTTGCCCGTGGCAGCCATAGTAAAGGACATCATGCTCGCCGTTCTACTTTTGACAGGCAGCGAGCAGGTATATTTGATTTTATATTTTACTATGTCAATATAAGACCATGACTGGTGAATTGGAATGCAATGCATATGTCATAAACGAAGCCAATAAAAGAGAAAATGTTAGAGTTGTTGCTGAGGCAACCGGTAGAAGACAACCCACTCATGGGAGCCAAGCATCTAGTAGTCATGCAGAGACATTCGGCAGTGTCACACAACCATCTGGAAGTACATCCAGAACTCGTCGACTTAGTTTGTTCGGACGTCATCACTGATGACTAAGTTACTTGAGATACATGTTGTGAACTATTTTATTTGGTAGTTTCTGAACAATTTTATTTGGAGTTTGTGAACTTAATTTATATGCTTGAGTTTTGTTATTTTCAGAACTTAATTAAATAAACACAAATTGACAATATAAAATATAAATAAACACTAAATTGATGAAATAAAGTCTATAAAATAAACACTTAATAAGTAGTACTACTTCTTAGAACGAGCCTTGAAAGTACATGGAACAAACTCATCATTTGATGTTGGCGGATCTGGATCAGTCACAACAGACGAAGTGCTAGCCTTATGATGAGTCCAAATTGAACTACTAACTTTCAGTATAAATTAATATACCTTTCAACCCTAATTCTACTTGCGTCCAGATCATAAGTTTGCTCAGATAAGCCAAAAACAGCTATGAAAGCTTGCTGCTGAAGCAATTGCGTCCATCTGGAAGAATTCTGCCGAAAATAACATCAATGGTGGAGATTTGATCAGAATCAAAACAGTTCACGGATTGAGTCCATGGATCGTGCGGAATAAGTCTATGCCGCATGCGGCATAGAGAACCCCCCACGACTTGACTTAGCTGATTTTGTTGTAAGTTTACCATTTCGCATGTTGTGCACTTCGTGTGAGGTGTTGCATGCTCCATGTGATGCCCTGTTTTGGTGCTATTTTCAGAAATCGCCTAAATTTGACACTTTTGCTCTGTTTTTGACTTAAATACGCAACTTTCTCAAAAACCTGCCAAAAAGACCTCAAAATACGTTTGCGGTAAATAAATCGGAAAAATGGCTACTTTGCATTCGCTTTTTGCCATTTTCCGGAAGAAAAGATATAGATTTTCACTATATATTTTTGCTTCATGACCTTACCAGTATAAGTATAAGAAACAAACTAATCATCTATTGCTAGCATATCCGGATTAACTTTTTTTTTTAAACCATAACCATAGGGGTTTTCCACAAAATCATCGTCTGAAATTTCAAACCGAATAGGTCGCCTAAAAATTACTTCATAACACAGACTTGACAGTTATTTTTATCCCTGAAGCATACTTTGACAATTTTTTCTTCATTCTTTCCTCGATTGTTACTGTCCATCCTTCTTATCTAAAAAAATCAATTAAAAAATAAAATAAAAATATACTACAACAAAAGAAAAATAAAATACTACAACATAAAATACTACAATCCAGTCTACAACATAAAATACTACAATTCAGTCTACAACATAAAATCTAAGAATCAAGTCTAACATAAAATACTACAATCCAGACTATGGCTTAGGAGCAGTGGAACTTTCTCCCGTCGTCCCCGAAGACCGGCAGCAACACGCAACACACTTTCACATTTGGAAATGATAATCATTTACCAGATCTGCATTTTTGTCGATACATTTGGGGGTGAACTCTTATGCCACAGAGATGACAAAAGAACATCTCCACAATATCTCCCTTTACAAGACATGCGGGGCACACTTCTCATTCAGGTGGAGGGTCGATATTGTCGAAGTCTCATCAAGAATGTTTCTAATAGTCGGATCATTCTTGGTCATGTATTCTTCAACATCTTTGGGTGGAAGAAAACGAGATAATTGTCTTTTCAAGCGGGCTTCACCAATCAAAAAAAAATTAGCGACGGATATGCGAGCATTGCGTGCGGTTTCACTTCCTCCTTTTCGAAGTTCGGGTTTGGATGCCATGGTAAGATCTAGCATTTCAAATGATAAATGATAATGATGAATTAAACAATTTATATTAATTCTAAACAATTTCTAACAATTTATATTAATTCCTAACAATTTCTAAACAATTTTAGACTAAAAAATTAAATACAAAAAAATTGAGGGACGTACATGCAAAAGAGGAGGCGATCTGTTAGAGAAAGAGAGAAAGAGATGAGAGAGAGAGTGAAAATTTGACATGAATGGGGTGAAAAAGGGAGGGATACCCTCCAAAATATAGGCAATATCAAACTGCTCCAGTGTGGGGCGGTTTGGTACAAGCAGCAGACCGCCCAAACGTGGAGCGGTCAGGTATCAATGTCAAACCGCTCAAACATGGAGCGGTTAGGGTCTTATAAAAAAAAAATTAGTTTAAGGGGCAAATTATTGAAAAGATGTTAGGCTTTTCAAATTATTGAAAGTTGAGATTCTTTTTTTTTTTAATTATTAGAATGGAAAGAAGACAAATGAGAGCTTGGTAATATGTGTACTCCCATGTTATTACTTTTGTGCGGGTGTACCTACTATACAGATAGCCATAACTGCTCCAAATAAATATAAAAAAAAATCTATTTTATATTGTTGAACCATAAAAAAATGGAATTTAGAAATAAATAAAAATGCTAAAAAATATAAAAAATGGAGGTGTCCATTAAAGGTTGAAATGGAGGAGATTGAGTAGGCCCATTTAATTAAGAAGGATGCTCTCGGTTGTGAGCTGGAGCAAAATTAATTAATTAATTTGGGCTAAAAAAAATGGAAACAAAAGACTGGGTTGTTAATTAAGTTGGGCCCAATGTAAAAGGAGGGAAGAATAAGCCTAATCTAAACTGGGCCGGTAGAATAAAAAAATGATGATGGGCTGAACTAAACGATGATTTCTAATTCAGCAATTTGCATCCCTCACTCGTCCATCTCAGAGAAATCCGGGTTAGGACTAATACGTAATTCCAATTGTTGGGAGGTGAGAAAGCCTCAGTTACATCATAAGAGGATGCTTTAGAAGCCATGTGGCATGACCTCCTGACCTCAAAGCTTTCAGAATTAAATGGTACACGTTGGAGCCGGTTTTGCACCTGCAGGGGCACAGAGCATCACAACACATAATCAAGCTGTTGCCAGTTGCTATGGACCACAAGACATGTGCCCAGCACTCCTGGGAAGAGAACAAAATAGAAGAATCTCCTCCAGGACCATGGGAGAAGCATGACTCAATGCAACTCATCTCAGCCGTCAAATGTGATTAAATCCAAAGGCTACAAATTCTCATCACATGGATCGCCAACATGGCCTAATTCAATTGGTTGAAGTGACCTGGAAGAGCATGGCTTAATCAATAAGCAAACCATATCAATCCTTGGATCAATACCACAACAAAGGGATGATAGATATCAATACCAGCAAGCCTGATCTAAACCCTAGGAAAATCTGAGATTAAGGCTATAAATAGCCCCCCGGTTGAAGAACAATACAACAGCTACACCCTCTATACCCTCTGCCAAAAAGCCGAGCTATACTCTTTCCATTAGAAATTTGATAGTTTAGGATATTCTAATAGAGAATTTCTGGTCTATTCTCCAAACCAGCAATTAAGAGGTATAAAATACCTAAAATGTAGAGCCTAAAAAGGGTGTGTAATGTATGTATTTTGTAGAGGTGCTACTTTTACCCAATTAACTGGATCCGATCCGGAATTGAACCGGATCCGAACCGAAACCGATCCGAATCCAATTAATTTGGATAGGATATGGTTTAAAAAATATAACCGGTTAAATTATAAGTACGGTTACAAAATTAATAATTTAATATCCGACCTGGATGCGAACTGGAACCAATACTGTAATGGATAGGATATGGGTTTGATTTAGTTATCCGACCCATAACCGAATCCAACCCAATATCCGTATAAAAATATCCAATAAAATGATAATACCATTTCTTTATAATTATTTATTATAAACACATATTAATAACTATTAAAAGACAATCATTTGTACTATTTTTTAATTTCTGAATGAAATTTATTGCTCTTTTCGTACAGATTATTGAAATCAAAAGTTATGTTCACCTTTTGCCTATAATTTTTTGAAACTAATTAATTTATTTTTTTATCTCTTTATCTACCATGTATCTACCTTTTTGCATTGATTATTGAAATTTATTGCTCTCTTTGCAGATTGAAACAAATTGATATTAATATTCTATTTCTAAATTTTGGAACTATATGATGAAATCACTATCTCTAATAATTTACTTTCTAAAATTATCTCGCCTTCAATATTTTGGAGCATATTTTAATTTATATTATAATGATATATTATGTGAGATGTTTAAGAAATTATAATTATATTTAAACGTAAAGTGTTTCTCAAATGCTTGTGAGTTGCGACATGTACCCGCTCCGGATCCGGACCTGCCCCGGATCCGAACTGGACCTGTCCCGGATCAGAACTGGACCCGATAATCCATAAACAAGTTATGGGTATATATCTACCCGGAACCGAAAGACTGGATCCAAAATATCTACAGGTAGATAGGTATTCGGATCCGGACCCGACCCAATTTGAAACAAATAAGTCGTATATGGATCGAAATTCGAACCCGAACACTTTTAGGGTACGGATCCAAATATAATAGTATCCGGACCCTACCCGACCCGATAGCACCTCTAGTATTTTGTTGAATAAAATTTGTTGATGTTTGATGCTTTGAGTTCATGTTTTCTTCTCTCTTTTTAATTTGCTTTGCTTCTTCTTTATTCCCGAGCTTTTGGATAATGAAAGAGAAGGTATCATGATACTTAATCTCATCTTAGGATAAATAAAAAGACATGATGCCTAATGGCCTATAAAGACTCACTCTTTTTCCGTCAAGATTTAATAAATAAATATAAATATAAAACAAAATTACTGTCTTATCTAAAATGAAGTTATTTGTTCCTTCTTTATGCCCACTGTGGCCTTTGCTTTCTATTAAACTCCTTTTTAATTCTTTAAAAAATAGTCGAATGGTGAAGATGTAGTTGTGATTAGCACTCGGATAGGATTAGCAGCTCTCAATTTTGCATTTGATACCTGTATAGGACGCACAAGGTTTTGGTCAAACCGCATGCGACACCGATTGGAGTTAGAAATCATAATTGATAGGCATGCGGTTGGTGACAACACCGTATGCGTTTGCATATGTGACCAGAAACTAAATTAAACAAGAATAGATAACATGATCCCTGGAAGCTCATATTCTATACACAGCATTTATTTACTGTTTCTATTGTTTCTACAACTAAACCAACCAAACAATCAAACCAAACAACTAAAACCTAGAATCAATTGTCAATAGATCTCTTAATACACTATCCCTGTGGATCGATATCCCGATCTATACTATACGATAGGTTCATGCGCTTGTGAATCGATTGTAAAGTAGACAATTAGGGTTATAAATATTATTAGCTCTGATTTTGACCCATCAATGCTACATCTAATTATTTTGATGTAAACCTTTTCACATAACTTTGTAAAATGAAGCCTTGAATTCTGTAAACTAAATTGTAAATTGTGATTTTTTTTCTTTTTTGATGTGATGCATCCAAAAACTAAATTTTATTTTTTAAAATTCTATAAATCTATACTGTAAAACTCTATAATATGATACTTTATATACCGTAAATATAACAACTAACCTCAAAACACTAATTATTATGTCTGACAATGAGACATAATTATTATTGCTAGAATAAGTCAAATAGCATAAACAAAATGAATTGCAAATAAAAAATATAGAAATTTTCCAAAAAACATAATATTTATTACAAATCAAAGCACACATAAAAAAGTCTAACATAACAACATTGTTTTGACCAACAACGGGCAATCCGAAAATTAATGATTGATTGTCAAAATTAGTTGTTATCAGATTATGAAAATGATTTGATTTGGTCAAGTTGTTTGACTTTTATGATGAGATACCAAATATAATATGGACCATCCATACCGAAATAAATAGCCTAAAAAGAGTTATGTTGATGTTGAGAGAATGTGATATCGCCAAGAGGTGCTAATCATAAAACAGATATTTTGTCAAGTTGAGTGATCAGATTTATTATTTCTGAAGTGACATCAATTAATTATATGGGCCAAAATCTTCGGATCTCAGATATTTTTCTTTGGAAAGTCCTGACGGTGGCCGTCAATTAAGGTTTACGGGAGCAGCTTGGGTCCCATGAGCCATGACCAGTGTTATCGAACAGTTCCATCTCAATTTTGAGTTTTGTCGCTTGATTAACGGATTCTTTTTCATACCCGCTCTTAAACCCCGCACTTCCGTCTCTCCATCTCCTGATCCGCCACAGAACCAAAGAAGAAGGTCGATGGCATCCATTGATACATACCGTTCCGCCGCGCTCCTCGAACACACCGGCCGCGCTCTCTCTCATCAAGCTCCTCATCGATCGTTGCTACACCGTGTGTGCTTCCGTTCGGGACCCCCTGTGAGTAACCCCAATCTCGTCTCTCTATCTCTCGTTGTTAGATAAGTTGAAGTCCAAGAAAAAGGTTACGTCTTTTACCATTGTCAATTTTATAACATTTACAAATTTGTTGCTCTCGGGTATTGATTATTTTCTGATCTTAATTTACTGGCATACTCAACTTGATGGGGAATGCAAAATTGATTGCTCTCTTTAAGTAGATCTATCTCTGAAGTCGTTAAATAGAAGTTCTATATAAATTATACTACTTTATCAAATAAGAAACTAAAAGTGTGGTTATGAATTTGAGCTTAGTTGGAGCCCCTCAGAATTTGAGAAAAATTCAAGCTTAGCTTGAGAAAAATACAAGTGTGCTTATCAATCTGTAAAGTGTGCTTATAAATGTGAAAGTATGCCCGCTAGAATTTTACTGATGTTTCTTCTAATTTTATTGACATAGATGATGGTAGAGGGATAAGATGATGGTAGAGGGATAAGATGGTGAACTTGGAAGACAGTGATGTAGAAGAATCACAAGAAGACTTGGCACAAGAAGAACTCAGAGGCTAACAAAAGGGACAATTGCAAGCAACACAACTCAAATAAAAATTTTGTATAGTTTTTGTGCAAAATTTGTCATATGAAAATTTAGTCATGCAAAATTGGCTGCATTACATTTTAGACTAGGTAATGGAAACTTTTTGGTGTGTTTGGCGAAGTTGGGGGTTGTTAAAAACTAGTGTTGAGTGTTGATGATATGTATAAGTGTATGTTTTTTATGCTGATGTTTGGCAAACTTAGGGTACAAACAGTTTAGCTTGTTTTGGCATCCAATTAATGTTTGCCGATGGGTATTTGTTCTAAAATATTATATGAATATATATTGTTTTAACATCCAATGATTTCTGATATAATTTTCATTAGGTGTTGCAAACTATTGGAATAAGTCTCAGATAGATAAAAGAAGGATTTTACATGCATTTTCAATTTTTTGTAGATTAGACATATTATGGTACAATTAAGACTGGTGTTTTCTTGCTTATTCTGCTGATTATACTACTTTTTTTGCTGATTTCGGTTTAGAGAAAGTTGTGGCTTAGATTGTTTTGGTTTAGAGCAGGTTTTGCATTTTTGCTCATAGCGATGATTTGATGATATGTATGCTTATTTGGTAAACTGCTATGCTTTTTAAAAAAGAAGAAGAAGAAGTGGTAAATTGCTATGCTGATAAGGGATATTATTCTTGAGAGTAATTTGGGAATTTTTCTTCATAACATGTAATAGATTATTTCTGTAATCAACTTTTGTAATGTAATTAATAATGATTGTAAATTTGATCAGTGCTGAAATTTGTATTAGGAAAATTAATTAAATCATTGTAAGTACAAACTGCTCCCGTCTCTGGCAGTGCAAAAGTAAACATGCGCTTGTAAAAATGAGATACGCCAATTGCAACATTAATTAATAAGAATAAAGTGCAACGTAGAAAAATCCAAACTGCATGTATATATGATTAAGTAATTACTTGCGGAGATCGAATATCAATCTGCGGCATAAGTACACATATGAGATCCAAATTAAATTTGCTGTAATTATTGACGTATATATATTGCTATAAAATAATAAATCAGACGCGTAATCAACGTGAAATGCTTAATTTATCAACTAAACAATATTTTTTTGGAAATTGGAATACATGCAGTGTCATTCATTACAGTCCATATTATTCACGGCAAATAGTGGTCCCTGAGTCCTGAGATTGACACTTGGAACAAATTAACTACCTTAAATAAATTAACTTACGTGCCATTTGTCTTACTTCAAATGCAATGTAAGGTTGGCGTTAAATTGAACTGAGAGTTTGTTGTATTGCCAATCCTTCTCTTGAGTATCACCTCCAGTTTGGTTGTGAATATAATGGATGTCTCCATTGTTTGCTTAATATCGCCTATTGTTCCTTTTAATCTTTATTCAAGTATTTCTCTTCTATCCTGGCTGGGCCTACATGTCATTAGCACTAGAGAACGGATTGCGGACTCAAATTTGAATCCAACAGGTTCCTCCACCGATCGATTCACTTTAAGATTCGAGCGCATTGTTTCAATATCTGTTCGAAATTGCTCTAAGATTCATGCCGATCTAACACACATATTTTAAAGCGGATTAACAATAGAGGAACCCAGCAGAGTACTCAAAATTTGAGTATGATGGATATATATCGGATGCAAATATTTCTCCCTTAGAACTGATGAGGCTTAATTCCTTTGTGTGCATTTTATTTTCTAAAATAAAGTAAACACTTTTGACATATTTCGAGATAAGATATTGTTTGGTGACAAAAAAAAAATCTGAAAATGTTTTTTTTTTCTTTTCTTTAATTAGATATTTATATTCGGTAGAATATTATCTTATTATTCTTTGATTCTCTTTTTGTCCATGTCTTGAAATGTCTCAAACTTAGCCTCCAATTCATCGCCTTTTAAAGCTTGAAATTACAAAGCACAAACTCAACTTTTGAATGTTTGAGATTTGTACAAGAATTAAATGGTGATCTTAAGTACCCCCTCAGGTGTTAAACCTTGGAGAAATGAATCAATTGCTGACAAGAGCGACATGCCGACATACATTCGGTTGCCAGTATATAGAATCAAACAGAAACAGAAAAAAAAAAAAAAAAAAAAAAAGTATTTTTGTCGGTTTAAGGCTACGTACCAACTTTTTGTCAGGATTTATTTACTATCATTATTGTAATAATATAACATCATTGTACGTATAATTATTTAATTCGTTATGTCCAATCCAAATTGACTAATTCCATCATAAAAAAAAAAAAAAAAATTGACTAATGCCTCTTACAATTATGAAGTACTAATGCTCATTTTTCATTTGGATCTTCCTTCATGCTCTGTAAAATAGTGAATAAAATCAGTAAAATTCATGTATGATGAACCTCCTTCCTCCACTGCCTTCTTTGCTTTGTCAGAAAAATCATTACTCCTCTCTCTTCTTTCATCTGCTTCAAATCCTCCATCCATCAGAGCACATACTGCCTTTCTGACGTCATCACTCTTCACCATGACAGCATCCTCGCTAGCAAAGTTGGGCACTTTTACACCGAGACTAACTCCGATCCTGAGAACATCCACAATTAATTTCTCATTGACAAATTGATCTGCAAACCGTGGCCATGTGATCATGGGTACTCCCATAGAAATGGCCTCTAGTAAGGAGTTCCATCCACAATGCGTTATAAAGCCGCCAACCGCCTGGTGTGACAAAATCACCATCTGGGGAGCCCATCCAACAATAATAAGGCCTCTATCCTTTGTTCTCTCTTCAAACCCTGCACACATCCAATTTTCAACCTCGGGTTTCATTTCTATCTTCTTAATCACCCATATGAACGGTTTGTTCAGCGCCTCTAAGGCGTTCCCGATCTCCGTAAGTTGCTGAGGGTTTGTATATGCAAGACTACCGAAACTGATGTACAAAACCGATGCGGCATCCCTGCTGTTGAGCCAGGTTAGCACTCGATGGCTTTGATCAATAGCCTCTTTATTTCCACGACCCACTTTCATTTCAAAATCCTTGTTGTAAAGGCAAATTGGCCCGATTGTCCAAACCTTTTTCCCTATCCCCTTCTCATAATTCTCAACAAACAGTTGCTCCAACTCGAGGAAGGTATTTATTACCACCCCATCAGCTGTCAACTCTTCTTCGAGACACTGTTTTCTCATATCTTCAAACAAGGGGCTATTAAGGAAGCCCGGTGTCTGATTTTTGGTGACTTCTAATTTAATAGGAAATTCTGGCACAGTGACATATTCATTCTCATCGGTTATACTATCATACACCTTGTGATGCACTAGATTATAATCAGTAGATATATAAAAGCAACATGGTCCATGAAAGATTACCCTAGGTATGCCGAACTTTCGTGCAACAGGACCCGTCCATCCATTGCACATATCAGTGATCATGCAATCTGGCGGTCGTTCAAGGCTTCCGAGGAAGGCTTCCAAGGGCTCGTCGAGTGAGTAAATGGCCTCAAAGAAAGCCCTGTAGAGGCCATGATCAGTGATGCTATCGATACTATCACACCCTGGTGGCAAACCGAACTTTACATTTGGAAAACTGAGCTCGACGAATTCTATTGCGAGATTTGCTTCTTTTGCCCGCTTGATTGTGGGTTTGATACGGTCGGCATTTGCCGGTGTGATTATGAGGCTTACACGCACCCCACGCTCGGCTAGGATGCATCCAATGTCTACCATGGGGATAAGATGGCCTTGAGCAGCTAGTGGAACCAACACAAAATGAGGTTTATTTGATTCTTCTCTGAAGCAAGTCATATTTGCTTGTGTTTTAATTAATCGGTGTAGCTCTAAGCTCATTGAATTGTATGAAGGTATTTGTAAGGGAGTGGGGTTTATCAACTATACATATATGAGGTGTACACATTACAGAATACAGATTTTTAGTTTGTGGTGATGGGAAACGGTAGGAGAAAAGTCTGGACTGTAGGGGTATGGGTTCCACGTGCACGTGCACGTGCACGTGGCCGCTCTCCAGTCGATGATTGGAGAATTGATATCCATGTCATCCCCCTCTTTCTCCATTGCCAACAGAAATGGAAACTTCAGGTTCATTAATCACGTGCAAAACCAAGAGCCAGACCCAGATGTATATATAGTTAATTGTTTTTTACTTTTAATATAATTGAAACTAATTATCTTTGAGAATACGTCAAAAGTAAACTTGTGATATTAAAAAAAAAAAAAAAAGACCATCTAACTTGTCTTCCAAGGTTAGCCCGGCCTTTCTATTTTGGCTGCTAACTGAAAAGTTGTTTGCCCAAGGAAAAGAGAGAGAAAAAGGCATGGCGGGCGCGACGGGGAAAATTTCTTATTGATAAAAAATATTATAGAGAGAGGGAAAGATGTAGAGGATTTTTGATGTAGTAGAAAGATTGAAGAATTTTTTATAACATCGTAATTGAAGCACATATAATTTGGCAGGTTGTCAGTCATTCCGAAATTTTTATTAATAACTTCAAACAAATGAAAAATGTCAAATCTAACCTCCATCTGAAATTTTTTTCAAAAATGACCCAACCGCCCCATGATTGGGCGGTCCGCACCCTCCCCCTAACCGCCCCATGATTGGGCGGTCTACCCCCCCCCCCCCTAACCGCCCCCCCATGGGGCGGTTTAGTTGGAATTTTTTTTTTTTTTTAATAAAACCCGCCAGCCCATCCCCCCCCCTACCCTAACTGCCCAGCCAGCCCCCCTGCCTCCCCACACCCCCGGCCAGCGCCCAGTCCCGCCCCCTGCCGCCCTCCCCGCCCCTCCCCGCCCCTCCCCCGGCCCTCCCCCGGCCCTCCCCTCCCCTCCCCTCCCCTCCCCTCCCTCTCCCTTCCCCCTCCCCTCCCCTCCCCTCCCCTCCCCTCCCCTTGGCCGGCCACCACCTCATCCCTCTACCCGACCGGCCACCACCACCACCCCCCCTCTCTCTCTTGGCCGCACTTTCTCTCTCGGCCACCCTCTCTCTCTCTCTCTCGGCCATCTCTTCCTCTCGATCGATCGTCTTCGGGTAAGTTATCGTAACTCATTATTTTATTTTTGGTAGGAATTGAGGTGTTAATCGTGTGCGGGTTGTTGATTTTCCCGACGCGATTAAATTGTGTGGTTTAGGTTAGAAATTAAATTAGGGTTTAATTAGGGTTTAGACTTTAGTTTAAAATTTTAATTGTTAAATTGTGCGGGTTGTTGATTTTCCCGACGAGATAGAATTGAACAAAATTAGGAGTTAGGGTTTATAAATTAGGGTACAAAATTAAATTAGGGTTTAGCGAATGGGTGTTGAATAACAATGCGTGGAGCGCTTACTACAATGAGTATGGAGTTCCGGTGCAGGTTGGACAGGTAGCAAAAATTTATTATTTATTCAACTTACTACTTATTTGTATGTAGAAAAACTAACATTGTTTCCATTAAGGGTGGAGCTCCCCCACGACATTCCACTCCGGAGTTCACTATGGATGACTTTATCGGAGATTATGCCGGGGATGAGAGATGGAGCCTCCACATGCCACGATATCCGGAGGCCAGACAGCACGATGACGAGGCCAGTGGGAGTGGAGCACAGCATGCAGATGCATATGCATCTGCTATATTTGGCACACCGCCTCCTCCGCCTACGTATCCATCGACCTGGGAGCCATGGGAGGTGCCTACTATGCCGCCTATCCCCCCACTGGTGGAGGATCCGTGGGCCGAGGCGGATACAGCCGCACAGGAGGAGGAGGTTCACGTGAGGCGTGTACAGCCGCATAGGGACCGCCATCCACCCCGTAGGTTGGATCTCTCCGGTCGTCGCCCTCGTCCTCGTCGTTAGGTTTTTTGTTCTTGTAGTCTGATAGCTTTTCTACTATTGTATATTCAGTTTGGAGTGTTTTATCTTATGTTGCGGACATTTAGATTACGTAGTTTGGATTTTTTTTTGGTGGACTTACCATTTATATTACATATTTTTCACTGTTTATCACGTTATCCAAATCGACAATTATTATAAAAGAATCGACAGTTCTAACGTCAAACGACTCATCCACTTTCAACCAATTCTTATTTAAAATTACAATAATAAAAATAAAGCATTTTCATATAAAAATTACAATAGAAAAAATATATCTTCATATATGTTGTAAATATATCTTAATAAAAATATATCTACAAAACAAATATATATTTAATATATCTATAAAAAATATATATATATTATAAATATATCTTAATGAAAATATATTTACAAAAACAAACATGTCTTAATATATCTTAAAAAAAAATATATATCTTCTAAATATATTTTACTAAAATAAATATCCTAACATAACTGTAAAAAAAAAAAAAAAAAAAAAAAAAAAAATGCCTAACCGCCCCCTAATGGGGCGGTTTTCTTGGCCGTGTAGACCGCCCAATCACTGGGCGGTTTGGTGGGTAGGGTGAACCGCCCAGTGATGGGGCGGTTAGGTTACTTTTGAAATTTTTTTCAGATGGAGGTTAGATTTGACATTTTTCATTTGTTTGAGGTTATTAATAAAAATTTCGGTCAGCCATTCAATGGATGAGTTAGGTAGGTAGGTGTTCGCTGTCAATTCGTCCCATTTAATTTGTAATTTAATTTATATGCTCCCTAGACCCTAGCTAGTGCACGGGCAGATCTCAAGTTGACCGTCTGATCTGCTCCGCCATACACACACCTCGCGACATTGGAGCAGATGCGAACCCATATTAATTATATTATATATTCACTGATATATCCATGCATTATTAGTGAGTTCAAATTCATGTAAAAAAACAAACAAGTGGATTGGAGTTGCGTTTTTAATTAAATTAAATTTCTCACTAAAGGCTGACAAGCACACCGCCCACAAAGCCTCAGCAATGATGCGCTAAAATTCTATTAAAAATAACAGCAGACATATACGACAAATGACAAGTGGTGTTATAGTTTGCAACCGCAGAAGATTTGAATTTGTTCTGCGGTTTTAGAAGGATTAAAACTGTGAATTTAATTTGCAGAAAGTTACTCCAAAACCGTAAAATAAAATTGTAATTTGGATATTTTATTAAATCTTATCAAATATGGTTTAGAATTCGAAATTTATTATTATTTTTTGGATATTAATAAAAATTTCGGCAGGTACTGTCTTTGTGACTTGATCAAATGCTGATTTTTATTTTTATATTATTTTTGATAAGACTAGTAAAATGAAAATTGGTCAATTGATCAATATGGTCAATGTTGAGCTCAAGGCTTGGATTCCAGAGATGAGACGAGAGTTTTGAAAAACAAATCTAACCAAAGAAGAAGGCAGAATTTTCTTCAAAGCCAATTTAAAATGCACTTAAGCCCATTTATTTAAAATGCACTTAAGCCCATTTATTGCCGAGGCCCATATATCTCAGAAAAAGAAAAAGGGTCTAATTCTATATGTTTTACAGCAACTTGTGTCCCTCAACAAATTCCAGATAGTCACTCCCTCAAACAAATAAATTAACAAAGTGAATTCATAAATATATTGGACTAAACATACTTTCACTTGTTAGCCCCACAGTAATAAAGTTCAAATTATGTACCAACTTAACTACATTCCAAATTATGCAACAAATGTTCATTTTTTTTCTTCATTGTTTCTTCCATAACGCTAACGCACAAAGTAGGAAATCATATCTGCCAAATTTTTGCATGAAGAACCTTGCTCTTCAACTGCCTTCTTAGCTTTATCGGCAAGATCCCGGGCTCTGTCTCTCCTTTCCCTTCCTTCATTACCACCATCCATGAGAGCCAATGCTGCTGTTTCAACATCGCGCCTATTCACCATAACAACATCATTCCCCAAGTCCGGCATTTTCACACCGATACTAATTCCAATTTTCAACACATCCACAACAAGTTTCTCGTTTAGAAATTGATCGGTAAAATGAGGCCAAGTGATCATCGGCACTCCCATGGAGACTGCCTCCAATATTGAGTTCCATCCACAGTGTGTCATAAATCCTCCCACGGCCGGGTGTGACAAGATAACCATCTGAGGAGCCCAGCCGGTGAGCAAAAGGCCTCTATCTTTAACCCGCTTTTCAAACCCTTCTGACAACCATTTTTCGACTTCAGGCACAATTTCTTTTTTCTTAATTACTAGTATGAATGGCCTTTTTGATGCCTCCAGACCACTGGCTATCTCAATAAGTTGGAAAGGGTTTGAATACGCTGCACTTCCAAAATTGGAGTAGAGAACTGACCCGACATCCTTTTGATCGAGCCATGTTAGCACTTCATTCCGATCAACTGTTTCTTTGTTTCCTCTAATGGATTTGGTATTGTTTTCTTTGTTACAAAGACATGTCGGCCCAATTGTCCAAACCCTCTTTGCTATTACCCTCTCATAGTGCTCGATGAAGGGTTTCTCCAACTCGTCAAAGGTATTCACCACGATTCCGTCAGACATCGACTCTTCTTCTAGAATCATTCTCCGGATATCCTCAAATCCAGGAAAATTAAAGAAGCCCGGTGTTTGCATCTTGTTGACTTGTACTTCAACCGGGAAATCTGGCACTCTGACAAACTCTAAACTATTAGAGATATGATCGTAGACCTTGTGAACCTCCAAGTTATGAGCAGCAGAGATATAAAAGCAAGACGGCCCATGAAAAATTACCCTTGGAATGCCTAATTTCCGTGCGACGGGTCCGGTCCATGCATTAGACATGTCAGTGATCATGCAATTGGGAGCACTCTGAAGGCTTTTTAGAAAAACTTCAAGAGGCTCGCATAGCAAATAAACAGCATCAAAGAAATGCCTAAAGAATCCTCTCGGGATGAGCTCCATACTCTCACATCCCTCAGGTAGACCAAACTTGGCACCAGGAAAGGCCAGTTCCACAAATTGTATAGGCAACTCCAATTCTTGCACTCGGTCAATAATGGGCTTGATCCGAGCGGCATTTGCCGGGGTGGTTATGAGGCTAATGCGGAGCCCGCGCTCGGCTAGGACATGCGCCATGTCGACCATTGGGATTAGATGCCCTTGAGCTGCTAGTGGAACTAACACAAAATGAGGTTTCGTTTCTTCTTGGAAGGATGCCATGATTTTATTCGACTAAGTGTTAAGTGAGATATTGTTTTTTGAGAATCAGAATGTGTCACAGCCTCACAGGTACTGTGTTAACAGAAAACCCGGACTCTTATACTGAATTACTGATATGTGGATGTGGATGTGGATTGGGTTTTATACTTTTATGTGGACGAGATTTCCTTCAGTTCTTATGACTTTTTGGCATGAATGAATGAATGAATTGGTTGACAGTGGCTTTTAATTTGGTCCAGCCCAAGTAACAGGCTAACATAACAGCTACTGTTTTTTTTTGGATCTTTCTCAGTAGCGAGTTCAAATAGGAGAGGTTTGATAGGGTAATTAAGGATCCCTCCAAATATAGAGACTGAAACTGACACGCAACTAACTCTCAGGATCAAAATATCTACTTGTGCTCATCTCCTGCCTAACTAGAACTAGAAATATAAAGTTGGAGATATAGGCCTACGGCCCGAAACAATGGTTGTGGGCCTTGGCGGTTCGTTATCAAGGCCGAAAAGGGAACGTCCATTATTGTCTTTAAATTGACAAGTTCTATGATATGATCTGGATTTAGAATCTACTAAAACTTGATTGAATAAGATAAGGATATAGTTTCAAAATTACAACCGACTAAATAATAAATACGGCTTTAGAACTAATATTTCTATGTCCGATCCCAATCATATTCGAACATGTCGTTACAATGGGTAGGGTATCATTTAATCTACTTATCCAACTCAAATTCGGACCCCATCAAATACTCACATATTCATTGGCGGAGCTAGAAAGAGAAAATGAAGTCAATTGATCTCTATTTTATTTTAAAATATTTATATTTATGCATGATTTTCTATATAATTTAGAGTAAAATATTATGGTATTGTAAAATTTATCTACATTCTCCACTGAAAAATTATATGATTGAACTCATTGTGTCTAACCCCCATAGTTTGAAAGTCTGGTTCCACTCCTAATATATATATCTGATTTATTAATAATATATTAATAATTATGAAATGAATATATTTATGATAATTAATGCTCGCAAATGTAATCGTAAGATCAGAGGCAGAGCCATAGTATAAGAATGGAGATCAATTGACTCCTATTTTTTCAAAAAATTTAATTTGTAACTATTTTCTATATAATTTATAGTAAAATATTACGAGCAGTGTAAAATTATTCCATTTGCAGCAAGAAAAATTTATATGATTAATCCTTATTTACGTTTGACCCTCATAACTTGAAAGTCTGGTTCCGCTCCAGTAAGATAATAAAATCCATCTATTTTTACTTATATCTCTTTCATCTCCAGAATATCTTAAATTAACAAAAAATTCAATTGAAGATAACTTAATAATAATATATTTTTAAAGAGAAATGATTGTGTATGACACCTTCATATTAACTAGTAATTACTTGCAGGAGGTGGCGGAATCTCATCATCGTAGATAGCAACTCGGGGCTGATTCAGATCTCGTCGTGTGGGCTTTATCTCACCCCAGTTGATGTTCTCCTCACTATCGTGCAACATGCCAATGAGGCGCTCGTCTCAACCCTAAGAATTTAAACTAGCCGTGGAATGGCATGTTTACAAAGAGATAAGAGAAAGATACAACCATACACGAAATACCTTCCTACTTAGTCTCTACACACTCCTCTCTTCTCACTTAATGAAATAATCCAACCAACAATACAAAGATATGTTTATGTTCAGTCCAGAAGGCTTATATAGGAGTGAAGGGGAGCCTGAAGATGAGTGGAGTCCAAGTTATCGGATCTTGATACATCTGGCATAGTTATTCACCAAATGGCGCCTCGAATACAGTCCCTATTAGCCAATACGGACTGTACTCCCACTGTGTCGCTGAGGGAGTTAATGCGTATTCGGCCATCTTTTGTCAGTACTGAGGCTCTGGTCTGTATTAGTGAATACAACCCGTATTAGAGCCTTAGCCGATGAGCTACACTTTTCCTATCAACCCAATTCTTGCTCAAAATAATGTAAAATTGCCCCAAAACATGTTTCCTGCGCTAAAACACAAAGTTGGGCAACAATAACATTTTTCATGGATTAATTAAATATAAAAGTGAGAAAATAAGGTAAAACCTAAGCCAAAATCCTACGTAATTCACTATCAATTTGAGCTTGATCAATGGCTAGCTGATACAAGCCGAGATTCATGATGCACCACTCCATTAATGGATGAGGGACATATGAAATCTTAGGTGTGCGATGTCTCACCGTCAACAACGTCTCGTCCTGCATTCAACAATGATTTCAATGTATGTGACTAACTATATGGCATATTATATAATATTATTTAAATTACGTAAAAAAACCAATGTACCTCCATAGATGCGTATGAGACACGGTGCTTAATATGTGGGATCTACAGAAGAGGAATAAATATGTCAGCATCATGAGCGGGAGCCTCTGCACCGAGAGCCTCTACAACAGAGGCCTCCGCACCAGGAGCCTCTCCAGCGGGAGCATGTGAACTCTCTCCGGTCTCTAGAGTATCTCGTGATCGTCCCCATCTAGGTCTGGCCATACTACATTTGAAAATATCAAGTTACTACATTTCTAACATATTTTTACAATTTACAATTATTAATAAGACTTATTATTGCAAACTACAAAAAAAAAATTAATAATAGAATTTTGGACACTTTATAAACAATTTCTAAATAATTTCTAGCAATTTCTAAACAATTTTGGAAAATTTCTATAGATGCTAAACAATTCCTAACAATTTCTAAATAATTTTGGACAATTTCTAAAACCATAAACCCTGAACTCTAATTTTGGACAATTTTAAAAAGGGTGTAACAGTACCATAAATCGCGTTGGGAAAATCAACAACCCGCAAGGCAATTCCCTAAAAATTCCTAACAATTTCTATTGCAACACTTACGAAATATCAAAAATTCGAGTAATTCAATCGAATCCCGAAAATCAACAACCTGTACACGATAATTAACAATTCAATTTCTAGCAATCGCTCTAATGTCATCACAAGACACAAAACATAAATAAAATGAGTTATATCGGGTTACCTTGGAATTAATCGATTTGTGCTTCCGGCCTCACCTAACCTCAAGCTTTGTGATTCGTGCTTCAGGGGCGGCCTTGCGAGATAGAGAGAGATGGGTGGGAGCGGACTTACAAAAGAGAGAGAGAGAGGAGTGGGGGCGGCCTAGCGAGAGAGACAGAGAGACAGAGAGGGACGGCCTAGCGAGACAGAGGAGGGCGGCCCTACAAGAGTGTGAGAGAGAGAAAGGGGTGGGGGCGGGGTTGCTCTGCGGGGTGAGGGCGGAGAGGGGGTTTGGGTGTTTTTGTGCGGTGAGGGCAAAGCAAAAGCGAGAGAGACGGGACAGAGAGGGGGTGGGGGTGGTCGCAGTTTAAAAAAAAAAAGGGTTACATACCAAACCGTCCAAACGTGGGGCGGTCTGGTATTGAGAGCTGACCGCCCAAACGTGAGGTGGTTTGGTATGGGGAGCTGACCGCCTAAACATGAGGCGGTTAGATAATTTTTTAATTATTTCATAATAAGGACATATTTGCTATTTTTTTTAGGAAAAAGATTTCTTTTCCCCCATTTGTCCCCCAATCTTCAATCTTTAAATTGGATAACTCTCTAACCGTCGAAGTCTAACAACTTTTTCAAAAATAATCAGACTAAATCTCTCTCCTCTCTTCTTAGAAGCGATCAAGCCCAGAGAAATGACAAAAAATCTCTCCTCTCCTATTTCCGATCACCACCTTGTCAGATCGGACTAGAAATAACATGGTATATCCCGATTTCTTCTCCTCTTCTTCACCCTTTCTGGTCTGGACGGGCTCTGGCGCGGCCTGGTTTTCATCGTCTGGAGCGCTTGACTAAGACGATCATGCTCCTCTCCTCACCCTTTCCAGTATGGAGGGGCTCCAGCGCGGCCTGGTCTCCGTCGTCAACAGCGCGCGTCAACAAGCTCAAGCGCGACGTTTGAGATTCGAGATTGATCGGAAGTTCCGGACTGATCTGATGCTTGGCGTGAAGATTGAGCAACTCAAACCCTTGTCATTCCAAAAACTTAGATCTTGATTTTGATTTTGGTGTGAGCTGGTGCTTGGATCCTGATTTTGAACTAATCGGAAGTTCTCTTTAATTTATCTAAATTGTCATATTTAATTAGTGAATAAAACATGTATGAATGTACAAATTGTCACTTGAACATGTATGAATACGTTATCTACGAGATATGCATACTTGCCCGACGAGGTATAAATACTTGCACGACAGAGAACTCGAAAGTACTTCATCGTGGATCTCATTTGAAAGAGAAAATTGCGTAGAAGAAATCTGATAAAAGATGGGTGTGCTATGAGAGAGATAAAAGAAATCTGATATTACCATTTTTTCGAAATACTTGATATAATATGTTAGTTATAAATACTTGACACGTGAACTATTCACACTTGTATAACGATGTATGAATACTTGCAATACTTGATATTAATACTTTCGAACATCATCTAATTTCACTAGGGAAAAATTAATAGAATCTATTAGATACAAATACTTGAACTATTTACACTTGCATGACAAGGTATGAATATTGCTATACTTGATATTACTACTTTCAAACGTTATCTGATGCCATAAGAAAAAAAAAACTATTGATAAAATCTTTTAGATACAAACGCTTGATGCATAAACTATTCACACTTGCATGACGAGGTATGAATACTTGCAATACTTGATATTAATTTATATTTTCAGACGCCATCCAGTGCCATATGAAATTTTTTTTTTTATAAAATATGTTAGGTACAAACACTTCAGACATGAATTATTTACACTTGCATTACGAGGTATGAATACTTGCACGACGAGGTATAAATATTTGTTTGATGAGATATGAATCCTACACGACCAGGTATTCACGATGTTGTATGAATACTTGCACGAAGAGATATGAATACTTGCGCGATGGACAACTCGAAAGTATATCATCATAGATCTTATTTGAAAAAGAAAATTGCGTAGAAGACGTTCGTGGTTTTAGATTCGCAAAATTTCTCACAGATCGTCAGAAATATTGGCGAGATTGAACGAAGAAAAACATACCCACCTCTAAAAATGTGTAAAATATGGGTGTGTGGTGATATGTCCAGTTTTTTTTTTCAAAAAACTTGATATATTAGGTATGAATACTTGATATATTATATATTAACACTTGCGCTCATAGGTATTCATATTTACGTGCGCCAGTTGTAAAATATATTAAATATTAGGCGATCCTCTCAGTTAATGAGCAGTCCCCCAGATAGTTAATGACTGAGAGATGAATAGAGAAATGAACTGAAAATAGATAGTCGCTTCCTTTTCTCTAAGTATTAGTAAAAATTTCGGTTCTTCTTCTATCACTTTTTATGCTCATGAAAATTACAAGTAGTTTTTCTATTTCTTTTTTTTTTAATATTTTATATTGCGTGCGTCCTATGTATTGTGCTGCTGTTGTGTCTGACTTTGTGACTTACGTGTCCGAGACGGCATGAATATGAGATATGACTGATATGAATATGGTGGCTAATACATGTCCGACGCGTGTCTACTTCTGTCCATGATCCTGCTGGTGTACGTGTTGTTTAAACAGAATAGAGAGAAAATTAGTCCTGTTAGAATTAATTAATTAACCCTTCAAAAGACCAAATCATTTCTTTTTTCTTTTTTCTTTTTTCTATCCGATCGAAGAGATTTTTCTTCCCACTATACGAGAACTTTATTATCCTTGACTAACTTTAGAATTTTATAGCATAGACTATTTTCTTTATGAATATTAAATTTTAAGCACACACATGACACATGTAACATGTCACCCCCGCATATATATCCTCCAAATGAAAAACATCTAGTCTTGATTGCTCCATATATATATTAATTAATTACCTCGAGGCAACGTTAACGATATGGGCAATTAATCAATCGACTAATCAACTGGAACGCGTAGGGCTGCTAACGAGTCAAACTCGGCTCAAAACTCGGCTCAGCTCGTCATATAACTAATTCGGCTCAACTCAAGCTCGGCTCAATCTTGAAGAAAAAAGCTCGGCTCAATTTAATGAGTTTGAGCCTTCAGCTCGGCTCAAACTCGGCTCATGACTCGCGAGCCCAATTCATGTCATAACTCGCGAGCTCAACTCATGCCAAGCATTAGAAAAACAAACATTTACTTGATTACAAGTCATAACCTTACCTAAACTATTCAAATTAAGCTTTAAAATAATGTGATTGAACCGAATTCAAATCAATCTTTTTATAATAATGCGATTGAACCGAATTCAAATCAAACTTTAAAATAATGTGATTGAACAGATAAAAACGATTTCAAATTCTCTGCGTTAAAATTTTCTAACACCTCACCCTTAAATAGTAATTAAACAACTATTAGACAATACTTTGTTGTCAAATGTCGCTAAATTTTTTTTGAAACTAGATCCAAATAATTTTTTTCTTCACCTCTTACAAAAGAAATACGTACACAATGTTAACAATAAATTTTATATTTTGTAAAAGTTTGAACCAAATAATTGATTTTTTTTTTTGCCTTTTACAAAAGCTTTTGGTAAGTGTGAATCATATGCACGTTTGTACAATATTTTTTAATACATGTATTCAAACTTTTAAATATATTTTTACGAATCTACAAAAATAATAATACGACTGTTGTTTTTAATACATCTAAATCTCGCTCACGCATAATGCCAAGCGTAAAACGCGCCACAAGAAAATTATATTTTTTTTTCCAAACCTCAGCCTATTACATTAGCAAGCACAAAAAGAAGAGACTCATTGGCTCATGAGCCGGCTCGGCTCGGCTCGGCTCGGACTCGGCTCGTTTTGAGTGATAAAATATGAGCCGAGTCGAGTTCGGACTTTATTTAGTTTAGGGCCCGGCTCAATACAATTTATTGAGCCGCTCAACTCATTGGTTCATGAGCCGGCTCGGCTCATTAGCAGCCCTAGGAACGTGACGTGACAAAATGGCTGACATGTGTACATACATCACTAATTTGTTTGATTCATTAGGTAAATGCAAGACCAAGACAGCAACAGCAGAAGCTGCCAGGATGGTTGCATTAATTAGCAAAAGTCAAAGTGCACCGCAGCCCATCCCATTTTCTCAAGGAATTAAGGGTGCGAAAAATCAATTAATTTTACACAAACCCACGTGCATATTCATTTTCTTTAAGTTATAATTTTTGCAAATATAATTAATGTGCGATTTTTTTGGAATTAAGGGTGCGAAAAATAATGGTATATTTTTGCTCCTTAATTTGCACAAGAAGTTTGCATAGAATAATCAAAATGATCTTTTATGTTCCTTTTTTCAAGAAAAGAACAGACAAATTAAAGAGTTGGCGACATGTGACTACTATATATATATATACACACATCCAAAAGGATACAAAAATAGCAGCCAGAATCAACCTCAGAAGATTTGATTAATATTACTTGTTGTTCAAAACCATATCATAGCTAGATAGGTACCAACTTCAAATTTACTTCCACTTTCGTTCACATTTTCACATATAACAAATTACGTAATTTGTTCCACTTTACGCGGTCTGAATCACTAGCCATGGATAGCGTTGATTCAGAATCGAAACCTTATTTTGTCCTGGTCCCGCTCATGGCACAAGGCCATATGATTCCCATGGTAGACATGGCGCGTCTACTAGCTGAGCATGGTGCAACCGTCACCTTCGTCACAACTCCCGTCAATGCATTGAGAATGAAAATAATAATTGAAAAGATTGAAGAATCCCAACTTCCGATCGACTTTGTGAAGCTTGAATTCCCTTGTGAGAAAGCTGGTTTGCCAGAAGGTTGCGAGAGTGCAGATATGCTTTCTGGATCGGACCAGATTATTAAATTTGTTAAGGCATGTGCAATGCTCAAGGATTCGCTAATATCATGCCTACAGGAGAAATATCCCTCGCCGACTTGTATAATAGCCGATATGAATCAACCATGGGTGGGTGATGTTGCAAGAGAACTCAGTATCCCAAGACTAACCTTCAATGGTTCTGGTGTGTTCCCAAACCTTGCATCATACATTATTAGACATCAAAATATATTTAGCCATGTAAAAGATGATAACGAAATCGTCATAATACCGGGGTTTCCACATCGGCTCGAGATGACAAAGGCCAAATCACCATTAGGCGTCCAAAGGCCGGGTATGGAGAAATTTTTAGAAAAGAGGCTACAAGAAGAAAAAAGTGCCGATGGCGTTGTGGTAAATAGTTTCTATGAATTGGAACCTTTGTACGTAGACTGTTATGCAAAAACCGCGGGGAAAAAGATATGGACGATTGGACCAATGCTGCTATGTAATAGGAATACCAATGAAATGTCTGGAAGAGGAAATAAGGCATCAATTGATGAGGATGATTGCTTGCGTTGGCTTGACTTGCAAAAGCCAGCTTCAGTTGTTTATGTAAGCTTTGGAAGCCTCACACAAACAACATTCTCACAACTTGCTGAGATCGGGTTAGGGTTGGAAGCCTCTGGTAGGCCGTTTGTGTGGGTAATAAAGGCCGGCGACAAATCTACTGATGTGGAAGAATGGCTCTCGAATGGTTTTGAGGAGAGGATCCACAATCGAGGTTTGATAATCAAAGGATGGGCCCCACAGATGATGATCTTGTCTCATCGAGCCATAGGAGGTTTTCTGACGCACTGTGGTTGGAACTCGGTTTTAGAGAGTATATGCACGGGCGTGCCTATGATAACATGGCCCCACTTTGCAGATCAGTTCCTGAACGAGATGCTGGTAGTCGAAATACTTAAAATAGGTGTGAAGATCGGTGTACAGTATCCTAATAATTGGGCAAGAGATGTTGAAGACAATAATAATAATAATAATAATAATTATGTGATGGTGGAGAGGGATGATGTGGCGAAGGTCGTGTCGGAATTGATGACTGGAGGGGAGGAGATAAGAGAAAAGGCTAGAGAGCTAGCAAGGGAGGCTAGAAAAGCCATGGATGAGGGAGGCTCATCTTCTAATAACTTGATAGATTTGATCAAGGAGTATGCGGATACAGGAAAGACAAGTGCAGCTGAACCATAGATTGTATCTTTACATTGTTTGTTTGATAGTTTAGTTTACTACTTCCTGAAATTCAAGTACCATGAATTCTTTTTCTGATGTAAATTCTACAGTACCATGTTTGCTTCACGTAATTTAGGATGTTTTTGTTATATGCAACTTAATGGACTAAAAAGATTTTCTAGTTGTTTGCTTTGGAAATATATTAGGTTCTGGTCCTTACTAGAAACATGGTGACTTGGGAATCTTTATATGTACTTCTGTTATATGAGATGCTTTATTCAAAGAAAGAAAAGGCAAAATAAAACAAAGAGAAGAAAGCCACCAATGGAAAGATGTACAATCCTTTAGTCAAAACCACATGTACCAGTTAATATAGTAAACAGTAACAGATAGGAACCAAATTAAACCGGTATGCAGTCTTTTGTATATATTTACCTTGTCCCAACATTAACTCCAGAAAATTTACTCACCATGTAACAAGGAGACAATTTCATAGAAGAAAAAAGAAATATTTTCCTACTACAAAATTCATCACTGATAGTCTGTACACGAGCATGAGCCGTTCTTAAAATGGTGAATCCTGAATCTATCTCTCAGTACAATCTCCCTGCTGTATATTTTCGAAAGCATATTTATCGCCTTATGACAATATGCACATATCCTAAAATTCTTCACAATTCGTATAGTTGCAAACGGATCAGAGCTGAGCAATCCAAAGGCGAAAGCCACCTTCTCACTATGCCAAAAGACCTTTCCTGAGGCCACCTCAGCAAAAACCTCAAAACCATCAGAGGTGTAACCAAATACTTTCAGCTTGCCATTTATCTCTTCTAATTTAGAGTGAATCTGTTTAATTTGCGGGTGGGACCCACCACCAGACTCAAACTTGTGTACAATCTTTTTCACCTCAATAAAACTACAACCTGGTTCTTTCTTGATACCTTTTGCAGTACCATATCTCTGATTCTAAGCTGATCTTCCAACCTATTACACTTTCCATAAAAATTAGATAGTAGTACATACGCTATAATATCATCAGGGTTTAGCTTAATTAGGTGTTTAGCTGCAAATTCACCCATTTCTGTACTCCCTAAAGCATTACATGTGCCAAGAAATGTGGCCCAAATGTCGGTACCAGGTCTCATGGGCATGTTTGATATGGTCTCTAGTGCCTCTTTTAGCCTCCCGGTTCGGCATAAGAGGTCAATCATGCAATAATAATGGGTCACATTAGGCATTATATCATAACTACTGATCATGTTAACAAATAGCTCCCTTCCTTCATCTATCAAACCTGAATTTGCACAAGCCGTGAAGACACTAGAAAAAGTGACCTCGTCAGGTCTTTCACCTGACTTGATCATTTTATCGAACATGTCAAGGGCTTTCTCTCCATGACCATTGATTGCTAAACCAGCAATAACGGTATTCCATGTGTACATATCTCTCTGATGCATTTTGTCAAAAATCCACATTGCATTGCCAATGGTCCCACATTTTGAATACATATCAATGAGAGCATTTCCAATAGAAACATTCACGTTTATTTTTTTTCTATCCAAGAAACATCTAACCCATTCCCCTGTCTCAAGAGCTCCTAACTCAGCACAGGCAGTTAAAACATTAACCACAGTTAATGCACCAAGGTCGTGATCTCTGGTCTGTACTGTTTGAAAAATGTCCAGGACCTCCTTAAAGCAACTTGTTTTCATATATGCATCAATCATAGTGGTACAACAAAGAACATCTCTTTCAGGCATTTGATCGAACAGTGACCTGGCATGATCTATCTGACGAGACCTCACTAGTGCAGTAATCAATGAAGACCAAGAAGCCAAATCTCTCTCCGTCATCCCATCAAACAGTCTGCATGCAGCGCCAATAGCGCCACACTCAGTGTACATAGTAATCAATGCATTCTCTAATTTCAAATCAGGCAACATCCCTTGTTCCTCGGCATGTAAGTGCACTTGCACACCGAGTTCCAGATGTTTCAACTTTGCACAAGCCAAAAGAACAGCAATACAAGTCACAGAATTGGGCGTCACATTTTTTCTAACCATATCTTTAAAAAGCTTACATGACTCACCAAACCTATTGCTCTCAGAATAAGCAGAGATCAAGTTGTTCCACATAGTCACGTCTCCTTTGTAATTTGTATCAATCAGTCGACATGCATCATCAACCTCCCCTGTCAACGTATACATCACAACCAACAAGCTTCTCAAAATTTCGTCAACCCCCAACCCAAATTTCAACAATTGGGCATGAATCTCATCACCAAAATGAATGGCAGTTTTTAGAGTGAAACCCTTGAGCAAGAAGCTGAAAGTATCTGTATTAGGTTTGTATCCTCTAGAAATCATGCGAATATAGAGCATGAGAACCGATTGGGATTGGGAGGAATTGTGGGTGGAGTAGCCTTGAAGTAAGGCGTTCTAGTGAGATAAATCTGGGTTGGAAATTTGATCGAATAGGAGTTGTGCATACGCCATGTCAGTCCAGGGTTGAGAAGCAGAGAAGGAAAGGAGTTGGCGCTGGATTAATGGGGAGGTGGCGAGACTGGTACAGATGGCTTGAGAGTGGATTTGTTTGAATTGTCTCATTGTCTTGCACTGGCTGAGGAGAGAGGTGAGAGAATTGGGAGGTCGAAATGTAGCCATTTGGCATGAAGAAAAAGAAGACAAGAAACAGCGATTTTGAAAAGATCCATTTGGTACTAATATTCGGATTTCTGAGAAGAAGGAGATGAACGGCGATGCTGGCGCCTATCGGATCATATTTTATTCGACATCCGAATCAGATCCTAATGGAAGCTGTTGGGGATCCAGTTCGCGATGATCCATTATTGAATCCGATATTGGGCTAGATTTACAAAATCCAATTACACATTAAATCAGATCTAGTTTTAAGCACATTTTATCAGGGTCTCTTACCAAATATGGGCCTATGTAAGGCCTCTGCAATTGAACTGTCTGGATCTATTGTATCATAGTCTGTGCTTGTCTTGGTGCCATGATTTACACTGACAACAAATTAAGATACTGGATTTTATATTAGTGCACCATTTTGAAATCAGAACGTATAATTAAATCACATATAATTGATAGCAAACAACAGGAACCATAAAATTATGATTCGTCGCAAGCAACCGATTCACCACTAATCAAATTACATATGCTTATTTTACAATAAGTATAACTACATTGGTACAATGTACAGCTATATTAGTATTTCAGATTCTTTCTCCTTTATACCAGTACCCATTACTCAGGATTTTTCATTACCTTTTTTTTCTGCTTTTATGTTTTTCAAAATGAAAGAATACTATATCACCGATAAAAGGGTGAAGAAGCTCTCTAGAGCATGAGGCCGCCGCTAAGATCGACATGGCTAAGAAGAATCACCCGAGAGCAAACTCATGTCGTCTTTTTTTTTAGCATCTAAACAAAATTATTTATTCGATTTTGAATTTGCATCTCTCAGAGTAAAAACATTAGTTTAATTATTCATGTTATACATATGATTCTAAATGCAGCGTATTTGATTACTATTCACAAAAGATATCCTACTCAGATTTCAAACATGCAATTTTTCACACAAAAAATATTATTTTTGTCATTATACTATAGATTACTTCTCTTCTGACTTTGATTTTTGTTGTTCTAATATATTATTTATTTTGATTCAACATAGAGTTATTACATTCAAATCTAATTGCATATGATTCTCAACGAAGGGCGAAGGCGGTTATTGATGAATAACAAAAAAAAAAAAAAAGAAGCTAAAAATAGGAGTTTGAAGCATATACTCATTTACTAGGCGACATAACAAAAAAGCTAGAGACAAATACCATAATAGTAATACTGATACAGTATGGGCTGTATGTACTCGGGTCGGGAGTATATTAATATTATTGATATCCTTTTAAACTCTGACAGAGATTTTTGTACCAATCGTACCCACCCTGTAGTGTAGAATGCGAATTCCGATTTTTGTCATCTCTTTATCTCCTCCACCCCCCTCCAAAAAAGTAATTTCTTCTTTAATCCCTCCTTTGTCCTTTTGCACGATTAACTATTTTAAATTAACCTTTTTCTGACTCAATTTCTGGTCTCCGTGTCGGTCAAAGGCGCGCCGTTCTAACTTGTAAGCCTAGAAATCAGCAAACACGAATTAAATTAAATGGTCAGATTTTTCTAGGATAAACAAATTATTTAGTTCATCTGACTCGGAAAGCTTTGTTAATTGTTAGAGAATATTCATCTTGTATACCATACCGTGCCTCATTTATTTACGCCGCCCCATTAATCATTCCATACAAAATACTTTCATCCATTGAGTTTTAAGTATTTCTGAAGAGAGGGGTAAAAAACGTCTGTTTAATCTGATTAATCGATAGCGGTGACTAAATCGTTATGAATAAATTTGTAGGAATGTTGTTTGCGGATGAGACCGATTAATCGGTAGATTTGTTCAATTAATTGCTTATTTTCTATTTAAATGGTTTGATTCATCATCCGTTTTCTGTTTATTGGCCAATTAGTCGGTTATTTCTATGATTTTTTTTGCTGTATTTATTTGTTATATGCAATATACATTGTGTTATTTTATATGGATCTTTTCTAAATATCACTTTCCTGTAATTTTATTAATTAACAAGGAAATTAAGTTAAAATAAATTTATTTTAATAAGTCTGATAAATTAATTTTTTTTAATAAATTATAAGTATATGTACATAACATTAATAAAACACAAAATTATCCGTAAAATTCTGATTATTTACAACACTGTTTCTAACTTCTAATATTCATATAAAATTTTGAATTAAGTTTTAGTTCATGACCTTTTTTATCTGATTTTATTATGTATATATTAATTGTATTATACATTAGCGTATTATATCTTGAAGGATTTCATGATGCGTTGAGGCGGTAAAAATTAAGCAAGAGTTCTATGGTTCAAGATCAATAACATCTACTTGAATACTTCTAAAGATAAACATAAAAATCGTAGAACAAAATGCATATATCATCCAATTCATAAACATAACATGTAAAAATAATGAACATAAGATAACTTTTAAAATACAAAACTAATATATCTCAAATAACTTTTAAGCTTAAATATTTTATGAAGGAGTGGGATAAAAAGATATTCGAATAGTTAATTTTAATCCACTAAATAATTAATATTCGAAAAGATTAAACGATTAAACAAGATCAAAATAGATATAAAAAAAAAACCGGACGATTGAAATTTACCATCATTATCTCCATGTGTTGAGTGCCTATGACCATGGGATTAAGTGAATTTGGTGAATTACATAATGAGCCAATGATATTTAATACTGTGCATGATGTACGTGCTTGTCTTTATCCAAATGGCCATCCTACCTCTACCAACCTGTCTTGTCATGGATTTTATGGATTTTATGGCAATTTAACCCAACGTTCCATGCTCTCCCGTTTTCAATTAAACCCGGCCCTTTTTTCTTCGATTCCATCCAACAATGATAATAATGATAATACACATCACAATCAAGCCAAACATTCTCTAACTGTTTCTCTTCTCATGTTACCTCTATACCCAACCGCCTTTATCCCCACCAAAATAAATACGTACGTGCATGCTGTCAATTTTATAGTTAATTAAACAGCTGATTTATATATAAAAAGTGACAAGTTAAAAATCCGACTGAATTTTATTTTCTTCGATTCCATCCAATAATGATAATGCACATCACAAGATCAAAATATGTTTGTCATCATATACATATAGCAATAAATTATATACGACTAGATTTACATGTATTATATCGAATTTGAAAATTACAAGTTACATTAATTGAATGTGAAAGAAGGCTAGTAGGCTACTAATAAAAGCCAAAAAGTTGATAATAACAATAACAGCATCTAATAAAAAGGCTACTCTTTAAAATTACACAGTATGGTTGTCACGTGAACTAAACCTAAAATAATGACAAGTTCAGAACAGAACCCTGCATTAATTTTACCAAGGGGTTATCTATCCCCCACAGACTCTTACCCTCAGTAATCCTCAAATATATAATCCTCCCTCAGCGCTCAGCCCTTAAATTAAATGGTACCTTCGATCTCCTTAGCTAGCTACTAATTCACATCTCACTTCTCACTTGGAGTATGAACTATGAAATCACCAGCTCAGAGCCCAAAGAAGCCGCCACCACCACCCCATATGCATGACCCATCTTCAACTCAAACCCCAACCTTTAACCCAAGATCAAATGAGCAATGGCTCGACGATGCATCCATCAAAGATGTCGACCATTTTGCAAAAACCGTCTCCGCCATTAAATCTAAAACCGGCACTTCGTCCCGCCCCGACCTTCTCGCCTCCGTCTTATCACATTATGCCTCCAAATGGCTGCCCGAACTCTCCTCCACTTCATCGGGCCGCTTCAGTGGCCCGCCACCACCTCCCGAAAGCCCAACAGCCGTGTGGTTGAAAAAACGGCTTTTTGTTGAATCGCTTATTGCCGCACTTCCACCGGAGATGAATAACAAAGACATGGAGTCCGCCATTAATTGTGATTTTTTGCTGAGGTTGTTAAGGGCCGGCTTGATGGTTGGAGCCGATCAAGCGAGCCTGAGGGAACTAGAGGCACGTGCGGGTCGACGACTTGAGCAGGCGAGCTTGAGTGAGGTCATGATACCGGCTTTTGGGCACACGTCGGGGACGTTGCTCGATGTTTCCCTTGTCATACGGCTAGTGAAAGGTTTTCAATTAATTAACATTATTCTCTTTAATTTATTGATGCAGACAATAGTTTGCTCTGGATTATACGGATTAATTAATTTCTTCAGAAAAAAACAATAACCTTTCTCATTTTAGTTAATAATGGCCGAACATATATATATATGTCTTACAAAACACAGGATTCTTGGCAGCAGAGGAAATGGTTAGTGGCGCGGGCATGGCCCGGGTGGCGAAACTGGTTGATGCATACCTGGCAGAGGCGGCCCTCGATGCCGGGCTCAGTGTGAAAGAATTTGAAGAGCTTGCGCGTGCATTGCCGGCACATGCACGGGCAACAGATGACGGGTTGTACCGGGCTCTTGATACCTTTCTCAAGGTTAGTTACTACGTACTTAATTATTCCCTTTTGAAACCTTGGAAAAAAAACCAAAAAAAAAAAGACAATAGTTTAGATCTTTGGGCTAGGCAAAGTCACTATCTGAAATTCTGAACGCAACAGATAGCACTCGTTTATCCAATTAAGTGCACGCGTGGGATTAATTGGTGGTGTTGTGACACTCTAAAACAATTAAGAGTTGAAAAAAAAATAAAAAAATAAAAATATATTGTTAACATAGCATTAGTTATTTTAATATATAAGTATGAAAAATATGACCGTATGACTGTGTATTTTTAAAAATATTGAATGAATTATTTTTAATAAAAATATTAATTCTTGTAAATACTAACTTTTAAAATTTTCTTATTTATTTTAATACATATAGTTGCAATTCTCGATACATGTTTGATTATGCTATAAAGTTGCACGAATGGCCATCATTGTATTTTCGTAATATTAATTATCAAGCACTTTGAGATTAGAACTGGCTCATATATAAGTGTTGATCAGAATAAATAAATGTAAGATAAAATAGCTAATTATCTATTTAAAAAAAAATACATATTAGATATAAGTAATTTAATATTAAAACACATAGTCATTCCGTAACTTTTTTACATTATTATATATTAAAATTTTATAGCTTATTGTCAATATTAATACGGCTAGTTAATAAATGTTCACATGCACTTCATCTAAGGACCCACAAGTAATATTGACAGATAGATAATGTCAATACAATTCCCAATAATTAACCTGTGTAAAAAAAATTAATTATTTCACAAGTAAAATTGTATCCGTTACGTAAAAGTTTTACCAGTGTTATAGATTGGGAAGGGGTTTTGCTTTGTTTGATTGTTTAGCACGTGACTTTGACTTGTATGGTATCTATGTTAATGTTCGAAAGAAATATTAAATCTTGAAAACACTTGTTAATTAGATGGTATGATTATTGTGGACCATTCAATTATAAATTATAAATTATATATAATATATAATATATATAGCGTCCCGAGTGGTTTCTGAATAATTAATTGGTAGCTCCATCAGCCTCAGCTAGCTCTTACTCTCTTCGATCTCTTACCAATCTAATCGATCTATATCTATTTGCCTTTCAAGCAAAGCAAGGGGGCCAAATGGCCAATACACTCCTGTAACCCTGTTTCACACTTCACACATGGCCTAATATATACTAATTAAGCCACTGTTTAATTCTAATCAATAATTAATATATAATTACATTTCATGCAATTTACCAATGCATCAAGGACCGTTCAAATTTTTGTCAGGCTTTCCCTATTTGTTCCCTTTTTTCAATAATTTTATTATTGAAACTATTCCAATATGTCAATTAATTAAAGCTGCACAACCTCGTCTTCATCTTTTTTCCGTTGCAAGTTGAAATTTTTTGGCAAGCATTTGCATTTGGTGGGGCCCGGAAATCTGTACAATGTAGGTAGGTTAGGTTGAGCCAGAGGCCCATTAGACCAACTGGTTATTTGTACTGTTTAGAACACAAGGCTCAAAAACCTACCATTGCCTCTCTGCCTGACATACTGACTGCTCACTTTTTGGATAGCATCAGTTTACATGTCAACAAGTCCGGACAAGGGATTTGCTTTCACAGAAATACATCCAAATAATTTACAAAAGTTTATTATTATAGTACGTACATAGGTTATTTGGTTTGAACTTTCCAAGGAAAAGGCATCTCTAGCATCTCTAGCCTCTCTGGAGGTGGTCAAAATCTTGGACCAACACACACAGTGTCAGTGTTAACTCTGCCAAACTAGCTAGTTGCCGCTATATGACATGTCTCTTGCTGATCAGCAGGATTCCTGCTGGTTCACACAATCAACTCAAATGTGCCAGTGAGTTGAAAATAAAAAAAACGAAAAAGAAAATAAAATGTTGATCAATTGTTACATAAATTTAGGATAGTCAATAATTCAAATCGAATTATCAGAAGAGTTCTGAAAACTGTATTCACCATGAATCCTATATTCTTTTATTTCCCAAGTTTTATTTGATTTGATTTTACTTTTTCAGGCCCATCCTAACACTACAAAAGAAGAAAGAAAGACATTATGCCAGCTGATCGATGCGAGAAAGCTCTCATCAGAGGCATCCGCACACGCAATACAAAATGAGCGTCTGCCGGTGCGCTCTGTGATGCAAGTTCTTTTTTCTGAGCACACCAAACTCAATCGTCAAACCGGATCCTTCTCCGGCCCAAGAAGCCCCAATCTGTCCCAACTCGACCTCCCTGGCCGGTGCCCTTCCAAAAGGGAAACCTTAGCCCATCAACAGGTAAATTTGATGAGGCATAGCATTGAGATACGGCTAATGATCAAATAGTAACAGAATGATATTATTTTGTGGGTTGTTCCAAAATTATTGATGTTTCTAACAATGCATTAATATTTTTTAAATAGATGCGTTAATGTGTTTTATATTTATATATTTTCAATTGCAGGAGATACGTCGATTAAGGGAGGACGTGGCCCGCTTGCAGGTGCAGTGTCATGCGCTACAAGCACACGTCGATCGGTTGATGAGCGACCGAAGAAGGAAGGGTGCTTTCTTCAAATGGAGTACATTTTTCTTCGGGGGAGCTGACGTTGCAAAGGTAGAGGATTCTGAGAGCGGGGCCGAGAGGCAGACACCTTCCAACTCCAAAAAAGGAAGGCTGGTACCGCCAGCTCATGCATCCAGTACGGCCACGCCGACCAAGTGGCGTAAGTCATTGTCTTGAAAGTATTTGTTTAATTATTTGTATTTTATTGCTTTTATTTGTAAGTTTAATTAATGAATTAATGTCCTTCAACTGAACTGGAGTACCATCCTTTTTGTTAATTATATGTACAAGTATGATAAAGGACCTGTTGGTGCAACCTTTTACTGTTTTTACTGTTTTGTAATTATTCCTCAAGTGGTACGTACGGCTTTATCATCTTAATTATAGTAATTATTCTTCAAGTTGGTGTAACCTTTAATTTACTGGTGTCTTTGGTTAATGGAATCTAGCTAGGGACTTGACCCCTAAATTTCTTCTTAAAAAAAACAAGTGAGGTTGCAATTTCATATTTCCTTTTTGTCTGTTCTTGCGCCGAGTGGTCCTATTTTGGAACAGTTTAAACGGTCACATGAGATCTGTTCTTGGCCAAATTGATTTAATTTTTCAAAAATACCAATAGCGACCTGTTAAACATTTTTAAAATTATATCATGTGATTATATATGTATACAAACCTTCTTATTTTATCTTATTATATTATTCATCAGGCATCATTCAAGACATACACATGCGAAAGCTCCAACACACACTAAATAACTGTTCATGCATCCCAACATCCAAGCTTAAAAGGTTCATAAATTTGGCTGGCCTACATAAAACTAAATCATAAACTTCAGAACAGAAACCCAGAAAAATATTGTATTGTCACACCCCGAGACAACCCACCACGTATTTTTACGTAAGCCGTATTCTCATCACATACATTATCAATAACAATACAATAAAAGCCACATTTATTTCATAAGCAAAAGAGTTCTACAAATGATCATGACAAACACGGCTAGTAAAATGACCACTGCCATGCCTGTTCAATGTATCAATTAATTAAAATAAAAACTAAATCAACAAGTGGCATAATATTCCTTTCAGAATCTTCCCGCTTTAGCTTACTCACGACCTTCCTCACTACCTTCATCTTCATTACCTGGAACCCACATAAAAGTGGAACGGGTGAGAGACTTGAACATTCTCTCAGTACGGGATTTAGTTCCAGCCCGGGGATTTGTAAAATTTTACCTTTTAATCATACTAAACAACTTTATTTATTAAATAACCAAAATGCAATTTTTATTATCCTATCAAGCAATGACTATCATTCATGTAAGCACTTGTTACTTTGAAAAAATCTTAATAATCACTGACCATCACTTTGCTTGTGATGCATTAAATCTCAAACCCGACTGCGACTAACATTCCCCGCATATCGGTCCCGACCACGACTAGCTATCCCTGTGTATCGGCCTTTCCAGCATCAAACCCGATTGCGACTAGCATTCCCCACATATCGGTCCCGACCACGACTAGCAGTCCCAGTGTATCGGCCTTTCCAATATCGAACCCGACTGCGACTAACAGCCCCCGCATGCCGGTCCCGATCGCGACTAGTAGTCCCCGCGTATCGGCCTTTCCGTTCATTCAACTCACGGTGATCGTTCATTTTCTTATTCTATTATTATACTCAATCGATATATTTCATTCAGGTCATATGTTCCAAACGAAGTAATCTTATTCTTTATTCTCTAAACAAAGCCGAAGAGGTTGTTCGAATCAACATGCACAATTCCATAAGTAAATTAAAATGCAAACAAAGGAATAAGTAATTAGTTTTACAAAAAGCCCAGGAAGCCCGTACCTGATATCTGATGAGTGAATCCTTGATTGTCTCTTATGTCGTTTAAATCTTTAAATGTGGAATCTAAAACATAAATATACATTTTAATTAATGATGTTTCAATTCAATTTTCGTTTCCTAAAAACCTTTAATGTTATATGTCATTCGTCCTTGTTTACTATCTAAGTGAATTATCATGCACTTTGACCGTTTTCGATTAAATCTCATATAATAGATGTTATAAAAACTTTGACCATTTTAATTTCTGATTAAACTTGGGTATCTAACCTCTGTTTCAGTATTACCATGATGAAAGGAATAACTTACAATAACATAAATTATTTTCACTTATGTTACCTTAATCTTATCATAGCCGTAATTTCTGATCAAATATAATAACAAAAATATCAAATAAAGTATATGGTAAGCTTAAAATTCTAATATAGAAATATCATAAAAAAATTGAATAAATTAGTATATACTATTTGCTGGAAAATAGTTTTCAATCTACAAGAATATATTGTAGGGAGTAATTATAGAAATTATCTATTCACTTCCAAAATTTTAATAAGAAGGTATTCATATTTATATACCATCATGTATATCTATAGATTAAAATTATTATTATTTTTATTTCATTCCAATAAACAAAACGGATCTAGAATAGTTAAAATACTAATAATAACTATTAGTGAGTTTAGACAATTTCTATTTAGAGTTATCAAATCTAAAGAAAACATACATCAGTTTCGAATTTTTGAAATCAGATCTAGAGCACATGCCGAAATGAAAAAGTTTATAATAATTTGTATGAAGGAATTATTATATTAAAAAAAAATCAGGTTATAATTTACAGGAATAACATCACTAATACTTATAAATTATAAAGAACAATACTTGATTCTAATAAATAATATGACATGGTTTGTACGTACCTTTAAACCAGAAATTTTTAGACTATGAAGAGAAACTTCAACCTATTTCGAAATGATAGGACTTTCAGATTTTTCCTTGGTTGATTGTGAAGGAAGAGAGAGATCGAGAGACGGCAGAGGGGGTTAATATTCAATTAAAACATGGGAGCGGTTTTGAGACAAAAATAGAAACGGCAGAAAATTAAAAGGAAGGTTTATGGTTTTAATTAGAAGGGGATTAATAGATATTTATAAGAGAGAGATTTTATCAAAGAGCGCGGAGTTTTAAAAAAATATATAAGGGGACAGTTATATTTGAAAGGGTGGCTGAAAAAGGTTTTGAGTTATTGATAGTTATCTAAAAGAACGAGTTTATTTCTGTTATATTGGTATAGTAACATTTGTAGAAACGTATACAGTCTTTTCCATATTATATAAAAATAAAATTTTAAGTATAATTAATAATAACTCAATTTTTCGAGATGTTATATTATGTTCTTAAATTTCTTAGAATAATTCATGTCAATTATGTTAAATAAACAATAAACAAAAATAAAAATTGACGTGACTGAATGTTACATGTATGAAGAGCAAAACTTTAATTTTAACAAATTTACAACTCTCACCACCTCCAGGTGCACAAAATTTTCAATTCTTCCACATATTTGTCCTCCATAACAAAAAAAAGAAAAGTTTAGAATAAGAACTACTGCTAGGTGTTAAAATTACAAATAATAGTAGACAAAACAGAATAAAAAAACACTTCACTTATCTCCCAAACCAACATCAAATCTCTTACATTCCACAAAAATAAAGAAGAGAAGAAGAAACGAAATACAATCAAACCTCACAAACTATTTATACACTAGCGCGAGGACAAGAAATCTTGAGCCAACCAAGCGCTAACTTATTCGACCAGGAATCCAATCAATCACCAACCACAAAAAACAAACAATAAAATGAAATACACTTGATCAAACATATACATACACTAACTAAACACAGATAGCAATAACATTACTTGATCAATGCCTTCTTGATCGCCTTAACAAATTTGCCATTATTAGTTGAAGCCGAACAATCCAAATACCCATACTCTTCATCCTCTCCTAGTACTTTTGGTTTTCTCCCAATGCAATCGACCCCCTTTCTCATCCCTAAAAAAACCGATGAAGGAGATGAGGGTAATGACCGGAATGCCCTTGCGCTCTCTGTCCTCGGCAACCCCACTATTTTTCTCTCCTCTCTTTCCCTGACATGAAAGCTCTTTCTGGCGGCAATAATCTCAGTTTGCTTTAAATCTGACTCTGAGTGTGCTTGTTCAATCTCAGTAATTTCTTCAGATGGGGCGGTAAATTCTTCAGTTAAGGGGTCCTCTTGAAAATCATCCACTAGCATTTGAAGCCATTTATCTACATTTCCCCTGCCAACTTCATTTATGGTATGATCTTCTTCTTCCTCTTCTGTCTCATTCTTTGATATTGAATCAATTGTACGCCTCTGCAATTTTTCGATATCCAACTTGTAAGGTGGTTCTTGCGCTATGGGTCCTTTACCCTTTATATCATTGAAATCTCTGATTGATAAAGTATCGAGTTTCTCATTTACTGACGTACTGCCTCTCTCTACCAAAGAGAACCTCCTATGCCTATTTTTGTTCAGAATTAAATTTTCTTCACCAGCCTCTGATTCCCTTTGTTCTTCTTCTAGGAAAACCCGGAGTTCCTTTGTCAGAGGCTTTCTACTATGCCTCCTAGAAGGAAACCTGTTGTATAGGTCCTGCCTTGCCTGTGTGGAAGTGGCATTATTTTCCTCTATGCGTGACCTTTTGCGGGGTTTGTCGCTGAATTGTTTGATTTGGGTCTCGATTTCATCTCTTTGCTTGAATTTACGACGGAGCTCGTTCTCTGACAAGTCACAGATTGATCTTTGCGCCTCCAGTCGTGCCATGAGAGAATTGCTGGCAGCCTGGTTCAGCCTCAGTTGTTCCTTGTAAACAACACTCCTATATAATATATGAAATAAAGAATATATATTGTTACAAGATGATTTATTGTAGACTTATCATATTAGAAATTAAACCATATACATTGTACTTCTTAAGGTAGGGTAAAATCATACCAGCAGCTTCATGTACATTTGCGGGTTGTGCATGATGAGACAATAAATAGACATTGAAAACATCTTAGAGAGTTGCTAAGTATGAACTTAAGCTTACAAAGATATTTGGTGATTTTAACTCAAAATTCTATTGGATTGGCTTCAAATGACGAATTAAAAACCACCGAAACAGATCTACATCATGATCGATATGCTTATATGCTATTATTAATATATTAATTTTGTTTAGTGTAGAGTCCAGTGGTCAACAAATGATAAAAAATGAATGTATTAAAATAACTTAAGAACCTTCATCTTTTGACTGCTTGACCTCGTAATAAATGAGTTTGAAATTAATACATTTGAAATGTAAATGAATGTACAGATCGGTTTCAACAATTTAGGTTAGTCTTTTGAAGTTAATCCAATAAATTTTGAAGTTAAATTCATTAACTACTAGCTTCACTCAACATTTTAAGCTAAAAATTTACTTTTACACGCAAGCCCCTTATAAACATTCTCCCTGATAAGGCTTATCAAAAGACTCGATATTAATAACAAAATACCAACTTACTGGTGCATGGCATCTCTGATCATCTTCTCAAGCATTGATTTGTACTGTGCCTGAGCCTCTGCCAAATGCCGGCATTTCTCAGCCCGTTGTTTCTTCTTTATCAACAATTCCTCCAATCCTTGAATCTCTACTCTCTCCTCTTCATTCCTTTCCTTCAATTGCTCGACCTCTCCATCTATCTCCTCCATCTCAGCTAGTTGTTTCTTCTTAGCATCATCTCTCTGTCTCAGTGAATCCCTTGCCAAGGCAATAGAGAAATGTGGATTTGTACTGTATGGGTCTGAGTCGAGGTTGGGGTTGGAGTTTTCCTTTGAGATGTATGGGTCATGGGTCCCATTGTCTTTCTTGGTGGAGAATTTCATAGCAGCTGACAAAAATATAAAATAAGAAATAAGCTACGTAGTCATTGTGCTGAATTATAAACATAAATTTAATAATCAAGCAAGTAACAAAAGACCACAAGGAATGGTTGAGAGATTCGAAATGTGAACCGTTGAAAATTAATACCAGACAGTACGTACTGGTACAGATACAAAATTTCACATACCAGTACTAGACTTGACATGTACGCACCTCTATAGGACATTATTTGTACCAGACCTGATTTATATGTTTATTAACATTCAAAACTTCAAGACTAAATCTCAATGCCTAGAGGCACTTCAATGCCAGTAGCATGAAATGAAATTACAAAGATAAGTACCTATTACAGGATAAGTGGGTCTAGTAGGTCTGTTTATATCAACTGGCTTGAGCACTGATGCGTCAGAGCTCCGAGTTGAAACAATGGCAGCTGGTGCAAGACCTGATTTATTTTTTGCCTCGTTAAAATGATGGGGAAATGCATGTGCTTCCACCGATTGAACTGCGTTTAGTTCTTCATTTCCACCATCAGCAAATAAAAAAGAAAATGCTCTTTTCCTACTCAATCATGAAAGTAAAAAAACAAGCAAGAAGAACTCTATCAGCATAAGCTTCCATGAACTTTGAGTAAGGGAAGAAACAAGAAGAACTGTATCAGCATAAGCTTGTATGAACTTTTGAGTAAGGGTTACAGTATACTATAATGAAATTTTGTTACCATGTTTATAGTCAGGTGCTTAATAGTTAGGAAATAGTTAAGATTATCAAATCTAAATTTCACTTCCAGAAGAAAAGTAAGGACGCTTTTCATATTTTATTCTGGCAAATTTCAGTGTACCTGTAGTCTGAATCTTTAGACGCAAAAATTGACAAGAACTGGTTGACTGAGATGCCAATTTGTAAGTCCCACCATGGGATAAGGAACTCCAGCTTGTGCCCTTTCTTTTTGCACACATGAGACTGAACTATTCTCAGATTGCTTGGAACAGTTTTTCCGCCCCCTGATTTTGAAAATATACAGAATATTATTCATACAAAATTAACTCAATGACATATATAAACAAATCTAATTGATTTTTACCCACTTGCGCAAGGGAACCAATGGTCAATTTCCCATGAAAGAGGAGAAGCTGAGTCGGCATGGAGGTAGAGCACATTCCCATATGGGTCGACCCGAAAGAGAGATGGGTCAAAGCCAGCATTCCTGATTTTTAAATAAAAAAAGACGATTAATTAAAACTGTTTCAAATTAACCTGAGACAGTTAGAAATTTTGAGAAAATTTCAACTAACCCAAGATGATCCAGTTGCTTCCACAACAGATTGACAAATCCTCGAGGGTTAACAGAAGGAATCGCCTCAGGATCTATGACTGGAAACATCTCATTTACTTCCTTTATTTTCAAAGCCTACAAAATAATATCTATATTGGCCCTTTGTTTTCACAATCTCAATATAAGGATAAGAAGAAAACTAACAAAATCATTCTAAATTATTAGCCACGATAAGAATCCAGATCCAACAATATTTCCTTGAAGCAAAAAATAACCTAAAAAACCCACAGAAAAAGAAAAGAACAAACAGTACCTCTTGGGGCTGAAGCATGTAGGGAAGAAAGGTGAAAGGGGGTCCATGGATGTACGGACAAAGAAGATTGGGGCTCTTGCACAGCTTCGCGTAAGCCTTTGGATAACCTAGATTTCCATCAATGGTTTTCTCTTCCTCTGTGAAAACCATCCTCGTGCTTCCCATCAGGTGTTCGACGAAATTTCCCAGAGAAGAAACGAGAAAAGATAGATCGATTTAGAAGGAAAAAGAAAAGGAAAAGAGTTTGGACGAATCAAAGGAGCGCCCTCTGGTGGGGTTAATTTTTTTGGGGAGAGGAGGCAACGGTCGAATCGGAGGAGTTTATTTTTCTGAGGGAGAAAGAGAGCCGTTGCGGTTTCAAAATTATGGAATTCCTTTAATTTCCTTGTCAGATGCATTTAATTGTTTTGTTCTTTGTTTCTGTTCAAAGGGCCCTATCAGATCATGTCCAATCGGATGATCAGAATTTGAAGCTCGTAATGATATGGACCGTCCGAATTGTAGATTTAACCGTTCAATTTATTAGATAAGAAATGAATGGTCTAGGATAATTTAAAACCTTTCTCTAGTTGTGCTATGTTGGAGCAGAGTAAATAATGCGGTGAAATGATTGGTGGGGCAGGTAGATTTTATGGTACTGATTTCAGTCAACAGAAAATGGGGCCCACGGTTCATTAAATTAAAAACTAACAATTAACAATGAGGTTTCAAGCAGATTGCTTTCGTACATTTTAAATCGGAAGGCTAATATTGAGCCAGACACCTTCGGCCGTCATTTTTATTAATATCCAAAGTTAATTAGAAATTAATAAAAATGTCCAAGTTTGTTGGAAATTATTAAAAATGTTTATATTTCGGTACGGGCCAGAAAATGGCCGGTACCTTTTTTTTTATTTTTAAGAGACAAATAGCTAAAATGCTAAAATATAACACTAAAAAATCAAATTTTTTTAAATATTTGTTAGATTACTTTTTTTTATATATAATTAGCATATTTATACTAAAATATGCTACATTACTTGAAATTATGTTAATTTACGCTGAATTACACTAAATTACGCTAAATTACAATAATTATGTAAAATTATGCTAAAATACGGTAAATTACGCTAAATTACATATGAATGTCGATTTTGTGCCATCTTTCATAAATCATAAAAAATAGTAAAAAAATTCCAAAAATAATAAAAATTGGTATTCTACAAGTTCATTACATACCTAATTTACTGAGCTACGTAGATTGAACAATATAAATGAAAATCTTAATCGGAAACTTCAACTGAAATTTTGAGGCTCTTCCCTTTGTTTTTTAGCAATTCTGAATTTTGAAAAACAGCATAGCAGTCACTGATGCATGTGTATTTTTGCCAGCTTTCCGAAAAGTGATCATTTGCTGAAATCGGACACTCGAGCGCCGTTTATGGCCATTTGAAGTTTCGTCGTCGTTTTTTCGCCTTCTCAGTGGAGATATCATCCCTATTCATACGTAATTTAGCGTAGTTTACAATATTTTAGCATAATTTAACATAATTATTGTAATTTAGCGTAATTTAATTTAGCATATATTTTAGTATAAATATATTAATATATATCAAAAAAAGTAATATAACAAATATTAAAAAAAAATTCGATTTTTTAGTGTTAGATTTCAGCATTTTAGCTATTTGTCTCTAAAAAAAAAAAGGAAGATACCGGCCATTTTCTGACCCGTACTGAAATATGAACATTTTTAATAATTCCCAACAAATTTGAATATTATTAATTTCTAATTAACTTTGGATATTAATAAAAATGACGGTACCTTCGGATAGGTACGGTTAGACAAATGGTTAGAAATTTATCTGAACCGTTTATATTCAAAATGAGTAAGCATGCCTTTCTCAAAGGTTTAGTTTATGCTTGATTAATAAAGCTTGCTTAGCAGTCTTAATTTAACGAATTAGCAAGCCAGAAATGTTTGTGTTTTTATTCTATGAATGTGGGACCCGTGCGACAGTGGCTTGTTGGAGCAAATAATTCAAGAGGGAATGGTATCGATGTAGTGGATCTAGGAGTGAAAATGGAGTGGATACGGAGCGGATAGTGATAAAACCAAATAATTTCTCCCCCGTCCCTCCACTCCCCTGGATATATATCCTCCTAGGTACCTGATTGAAGACAATTACGATCGGACAGTTTTTTTAACATGGCACGAATCTCAAAACAAACTCTCTACAGTCTCCATAGACACCGGATTGAGTTTGACCCAAATAAGATTAATCCGGACCGTCCGATCGTAATTGTCTTCAATTAGGTACCCGGAGGATACGGATCTCCCTCCCGTTCCTCTGTTAATAAATTTGTGGAGCACAGCCCAAGTGATCAATTCTTTTTATGAGCCTCTTCTTTATATTGATATTTGGAGCATAGTGATAATCCGGCCTTGTATTGTGGTAAACTCCATCAAACAATTGCACTCGGACTTGAGCCCATTAGAAACTGTAGTATTTTATGAGCTGTATTGACTATTGAGAGGAGATTTGGGCCCAAAGAGTTGGCTAGTTCTAATTACCATGCATTTGAGCGCATCACATGACTCGCCACACCATTAGTGACTTAGCGTACCCAGCGCATCACATGACTCGCCACACATTGCATACATGTTGGCATTAAGTAAGCTGTTCCAATCTCCTCAGAAAATAAAATAAATTAATTAATTGAGCAACTTAAGCTTGACGATTAAGGAGAATCTTGGAATCTTCTACTTTATTAGAGTAAATATAAAGGTGATAAAAATTATATTCCATGGGGTCTTCTCAAGATGCTTAATGCATGCAAGCAATTATATATGTATATATATATATAGTTCCTTTTCCCCTTAAAACCTCATCCTGCTAGGGGTATTAGATCCCTTCCTAAATTGTGTTATCCCATTTAATTTGTGCCATAATCATTATCATAGGTTAATTATTATATATGGCCAATATTACATAACAATAAAATGACATATATACAGTCAATGCAGATCTTGTGCTAAATAGTTTAGGTAAATATCTGATATATATATATATATATATAGGTATATATTTTGTTTGTGAAAAATATTTTGAAAGGTGAGTTGATGCATGCTGAAAGGGCTTTGAGGCTTAATGAGTTAATATATAATACTGTTATTAAGCTGGCCTACTCATACTCAAAAGGTTGAAACTTTAATTAACTTTCAACAAGGGTGAGGGGTATATGCACAAACATGCGGTCCTATCATACATATCGTATCAAGCATTGGATATATATATAAAAAGATGTTCCTATCATATCTCATATCTGGGTTAGATTTCCACTTGGATGCATCATGAACGGTATTTAGTACGTGTATTAATTAATTAAATTAGCAATAGCTTGATCTTGATGGTCCATTAATTGGTAAAGTACTTATCATTCCTTTGATTCCATTCCACACAAGTCTAGCTCCTCCGTTCTTTTTCTTTTTCTTTTATTTTTTTCAGAATCATCCGCTGAAAACGTAGCCGTTAATATACTAGGAATTTAAAAAAAAAAAACACACACACACTTATTTGTCCGATTAATCAAATAAATATCCAACCTCTAGTCTAGTTGGTGAGACGGTGAGACGGTGAGAAAGGATACCTCCTTGAGAGATGGATGGGGCCCACCTGGCAGAGAGAAGCCGTAGAAAGAAGGGAAAAGAAAGGGGTGGAAAAAAATAAAAAAGAAGAGAGCAGGAGGAGCAGCTTTAAGGGTTAAGGCCGTTCCGAAAAAAAAGGTGAGAATATTGGGAGGCCGCACCAGACAAAAGGGATATTCAACGGAAGGACTTTAGAAAATCCGACTGACACGTGGCACGAGGTGAGGTGAGGTGAGGTGATTCCCTTGTAAAGTTGAGGCCTTGAGAAAAGAGGGAGGTTGGAGTCTTGTAGCTGAAGACTGATTTGGAGAAAGCGACCAACCCTCATTATTGCACAGCGAATTCGATGCGCTGTCTTCTCTTCTCCTTCTCCTTCTCCTTCTCCTTCTCTTCTCTGCCATTTTAATTTCCCATAATTCTAATTCTAATTCTACAGTTAACGTACTGTCTCCAAATTCGCCTCTCCATTAAACCATCATCTACAACTGTTAATCAATCAAATTCAAACATATATAATTCAAATTTAAAAGATAGCAGTGCATGCAATATATAGCTAGTGTACGTAACATGTATATATTAATTAATTGTACAATTTTGTGTTAATTGCAGAAGAGGGATTGGGGATGGAGATTGGAGAATCTTGTTAGCTTCCTGGCCACTTCCTAAAAAGATATACAGGAATATATAGGAGCGGTAACTAGTAAGGGAGATTCCCAGCTTCTCCTTGGAAAAGCACCAAATTAACTTTGTTTTAATTTTCCTGCCTTCATTAATTACTCATTACTGTTTATTATCACAACTCACACATTCCTTGCTTGCACTCAGCTAGCTTACCCCTTCATTAAAATCAAATTTTATATTTCAGCTTAGCCTTCATATCTTGCCACTTGACAAACACATTAATTAATACCTTAATTGTATACATAAACATATATAACTAAGAGAACTAATTAACCAACATTAGAGTTTAATTCTTGCAATAATTCCTATATGTGTGATTATGTGCCAAAAAATGTTAATAATAAATACTACACATAATTAATTTTAACTTTATGATCATTTGGATGAATTAGGAAATGTCCAATAAAGGTTGGAGGTGAATTAAGCTATCTATTTTATTTTTTATTTTTTAAGAAATAAATATGTGTCTTGCTCTTGTACACACTGCATGCACACCGCCTAACACAAAAGAATTAAAGATAGAAATTAACACTTTTCACCTCCGGTATGAATGCAAATATATATTCAGTGTCAGGTGTGTACGCTTCAGTGAGAAGATTTGTAAATGCGTGTATGCCTCTTTTCAAAGCAAATTGAAAAAGCGGCTCCTTTTCCTTTGAAAAATTGGGCTAGCTAGCTCGCTGTGTGGGGGAGAGAATCCTTTAATTCATTCATTTCTTGTTTTGAATTTTGAGTGGTATATGCTTTTATGGCTTTCTCTCTTTTTTCTTGTTTGATAATCAATTTTGGAATCATCTACTTTGAAGATTTACAAACTTTTTTTTCTTTGAAGATTTACAAACTAGCTATATTACTTTAGCATACATAGAATGGCATCTATTTTATTGTGAATTTATACTGCAACTGGCTTATTGCGCATAGAACCCGTTCTGATACTCCGTATATTGCTAGAGGTATATCTACCAATATCCTTGTTTACACAATATATCTAATCTGATAGAACCTAGCTTGCATCCAACAAGGGCAATTAATAAAGTCACAAAGTTGTCACAATAGTCCACTGTATTTATATTAATTAAATACATATGTATGTGCTTATCAACTGATATCATTAGTTAATTAGTCAATCAGTCAATTTGGTTGTAATTAAGCTTACTATTACAGTTATTAGTATCAAAATCTCAATTAATTTGGTTGGTTGACATATATGTTTAAAAAAAAACACATAATTTTGACAATAGAATTATTGTGTTAATGGAAAGCTTAATTAATAATCTCCTATGATATCTACAATAATTAATTCTCTAATGCTAAACACAAATATTTCAATTAAGTCGGAAAATAAATAAAGCCAGTTATGCACCTTTGTTATTTGCATGTACTGGATGTCAGAAGAGAGAGAAAAACACAAAAGACAGAGAAAAAACAAGGAAAGAGAAAATTTGGTGAAAAAGGCCAGAGAAATATTTTTTTCCCTGGGTTTTGCCATTTGAATTGAATTAGTACACATACATACATACTCAGAGCCCAAAGGAATCTGAAACTATTCCGGGCCCAACCACATGACTATGTCCGTATCTTCAGAAATACACTAATTGCATTTCTTTGCAATTCATTTGGCATTTTGTATGTCAAATGAAATTTGCCTATATATATGTGTGTGTGTGTGTCAAATCAAAATAAGAAAAGAGAACAATCTTGATTTTAATATATTTTGTAGAAAGTTATTGAGTAAAAATTAAGGAGATGAGTAGTATTATAAATCTGTTGCAACAATTAATTAATTAATATTGAAAATCATGCAATAATGCAAACATTGCAGAAGATGAGCACTGACATCCCCTGCCTGGCAACCTTTGATTCTCTTCTATGCTCCTGAAACAACCCTTAATAAGCTTTTTTTTTGCCTTTGATCCTAACAAGAAGTTACCATGCCTTTTACTTTATCACCCCTTGCTTTTGACTTTATTCTCCCCCACACCCCTTCTCACTTCTCACTTCTCAGTCTCCCCCTAGCTAAAAGCACCTGATCCCCCTTGATCCTCCTGTTTCTGTTCGTTTACTCAAAGCAAAACTAAGCTTCACATTCATTTTATTATTGGCTTTGGCTTTGGCTTTAACAAATGGCTTCACCGTCTGATCTTAGTTTAGACTACAAGCCCACAAATTATTCCCCCACACTACTTCAAAAGGGAAACAACGACCAATTGGAGCAAACACAAAAATTACAAGAGTTTCTTACACGGCTGGAAGAAGAGAGGCTTAAGATTGAGGCATTCAAGCGTGAGTTGCCTCTTTGCATGCAACTCCTCAACAATGGTAACTTAATTCTTCTTTCAATAAAAAGTTTTTTTTTTTTTTTTTCCATTCAATGATTTCATACTTCTATTGACAATATTGCCCTTGACAAATTAAGATGATATTTTTCGTATGTATACAGCAATATTGGTGCAACTTTAGTGCATAATCTAATTAAGCATTACTTTCTCCAAACATAGCTGTGGAGGCATACAGGCAGCAACTTGACGCACACCGATCAAGCCAGGGGACAAAACCTGTGCTCGAAGAATTCATACCGATTAAGCAGATTGGTATTGAAGAAAATGAGAAAGAGAGCAATAATCCACAATCAGAGAAATCGAGCTGGATGGTGTCGGCCCAGCTGTGGAACTCTTCATCGCACGAGGCAAAGCCGCAACTTCACTTAAAAGAAAATGATAACAACTCATTTGAAATGAGCCCTAAGGTTCCACTCGATGCAATGCAAAGAAACGGTGGTGGTGCATTCTTGCCATTTTCTAAGGAGAACAACAAAACAACCGATTCAAATTCTAGAGACTTGCCTGAATTAGCACTGGCACCTACTGAGAAAGAGTGTGAGGAAAAGAAACCGACAGATCAAATGGAGTGCAATGGAGGTGTGAGTTTGAGAAAAGAGAATGGTGATCAACGAGTGACGAAAGTAGCTGATGGGTCGGCATCGGCCCCACAGGCACATAGAAAAGCACGTCGGTGCTGGTCACCTGATTTGCACCGGCGGTTTGTTAATGCCCTTCAAATTCTAGGGGGTGCACAAGGTATAGAGGGATTAATTTGTATTATTTTATGAGTATTAGCTTTATTATCATTGGCTTAATTAATCATTATTATTATTATGTTAAATTGCAAAGCCTGCAACAGTACTGATACTAGTATACTATACTACATTACTACCAGAGGCCAGAGCAATTATTATTTGCATGAAATTTTGTGATAGTTTGAAATCATTGGATTTGGATACATGCAGTTGCCACCCCAAAGCAGATAAGGGAACTCATGAAAGTAGATGGATTGACCAATGATGAGGTGAAAAGCCATCTTCAGGTTTTCTATCCCTTCTCCTTTTGAATTGTCTCTTTCTCTCTCTACATACTGACACACACCAAGAGTACAGTATAATCTCAATTCTAAGTTTAATTCTAACAACTATACATCTTTTCTGGACCAGAAATATAGGCTACACACCCGTCGGCCGATACCGGCCCCACAACCACCAACCGGCGCGGCACCGCATTTAGTAGTCTTGGGTGGCATCTGGGTCCCACCTGAGTATGCCACATCAGCAGGCACACCTGCAATCTACGGGGCCCATCCAGGCCCTGCTCCGCACTACTGCCAGGCAGCTCCTGTGGGGCACCAAGAATTCTATGCATCACAGGCAACTGCCATGGCGGTGCCACCTGTGCACCAGCATCACTTCAGACATGGTGTAAATGCGGTTTCTGTAGCAGGATATAAAAACCGTACCGGGTCACCTGAGGCCGAGGTGAGGAGCGGCGGTGATCGATCAGAAAGCATAGAGGAGGAAGGTGAGGAGAGGGATGAAGATGAGGAGGATGATGTGGCACCATTACCAGAGACAAATAGTACTGGTGGTGGTGAGGTGGCATTAAAATTTTAACTGTGATTCTCCAGATCTCTTCTTTAGATAGTGCAAAAACTATTTTTTGTTTTTTTCTTCTGCTTTGATATATGAAGAAATTAAGGTGTGGTTAATTTTTGGTGTTGGACATACACCAAATCAGTGCTGACCGATCATTAACAGTAACTGTTTGGAAAGTGAGGGACATGGTGTGGAGACCGGAAACATTTCCTTGCTGTTGTTAGTTTTTGAGTAGGTATATTTGGTCTTGATCACATGATATATATATATGCCATGTACTATTTGTTCATAGCTTGGTGCTTGCGGAAATTAGAAACCGATCCAGGAGAAAATTACAAAATAAAATGAGTTGGTGCTGTTTTGTTTTGCGTTTGTTTATTGTTTGCTGTACGTGTGGAATTAATGAGAAAATAACCAAGGTAGCAATTATCTTTATTGGTTTGGTTGACTGTTTTACATTTGCTTTTGTTACCTTTTCTTTGTTAATGATAAACTACGTACGGACCAATTATAATATGACAATATATGCACTAATTCTCTTGTTTCTCGGTCCATGAAATTCAAGTGACACTGAAATTAAAGTGAGTTATTTTCACATTCATAAATTAAAAAAAGAAAATGCATCTGCACAAATTGAAGGGAACAAAAGCCTTATATTCAAAAAGAAGAAGAAGGGAAAGATAGCCTAATAGGATAGCGGCCGAATTATTTACATTTTTCAATCGAGTATATATATTACAGTTCAAATTGGCAGGTGTCAGTTGAAAATAATCCAAATAACTACCGTGTGGTGTTTGTGACAAGATGTTAGAGAATTTTGATCCGACGCTTCATCGAAATGCCCCTTTCCTCCAATTACATTACATGGACCGATGGACCGATGGACTTGAAGAAAGTAGAAAGACTTATGGGTCGCCTCTGTTACAATTTGGGCTGCTCACTAAGCTTTGAAAAGCTGCTGTAAATAAGTTCCGATCTTCGCCCAAAGTTTTCTAACTCTTCACTCTTCCTATTTGGGCCGAACAGATTGTAGTGTGGGCCCAGTTAGGAGAGCAGAAATGGGAAGATAAAAATGCACTCAAGCTCCGGATTTTTAAACCAACAAATTCCACTACAAATGGGAATTGATAGGAATTTTTTCATGTAAATATTTGAAAAAAAAGACTGCCGAATAACTCTACGGGATTTTGATACTATCCAGTTCAAACCCAACAAATTTTCAGCAGGAATATGACAGCCGAACGGGGCCTAATTGGGACTTTTGGGATGAAACAAGAAATAATGTAAGAATATAGCTAACTTCAAGATTGAGAATAGTAACTAACCTAATAAAATATTGGATTAATAAAATAGTGAGAAAATCTACAAAAGACAAATAAAAAATAATTAATATTTACTAATCCAAACACATCCAAACATAGAATAGTAGTTCAGAATAGTGCTAATATGGATAAGTTCAGTGAGGCTAGCTACGGTATCATGTATAGTGCGGATCGATCGATTAATATTTTTATTTATTTTTTACTATCTTTTAGATAAGTAGAAAATCACTACTTGTGAGTAGTCTAGAATTTTTAGATCAAGTGATTTTCTAGTACCCATTTAAAAAGATCGTAAAAAAGTTGTAAAAAAAATATAAAATGTGATTTACAAGTATATTTTAATATTTTTATATGGAGATCGTGTTTAGATTGACTATTTAGCTCAAAAGCAGTCAAATATTCCAATATATCTTTTTGAGTAGAACTAGGGTGTTCTTAAACTCATCAAGTCTCTTTGTGAGCTTAACTCAAAAACTCATCGGATTGGCTTCTAGCAATGCATTAAAACCGTTAAAACCGATCTACTTCACGAGATGAGTTTACATGTCAAATTTATAAACTTTCCACCTAATTTAATATAAAGTCGAGCGGTCAAAAAATGATGAAAAATGAACACATTAAAATTAATTTATAAACCATTTTTTTTACCGCTTGATTTTATACTAAATTAGATCGAAAATTTATAAATTTGACATGTAAACGCATCACTTGTGAAGTAGATCGATTTCAACTGTTTGGATGCATCGTTTAAAGTCAATTTAATAGATTTTTAAATTAAGCTCACAGAGGGGCTTGGTGGGCTTAAGAACACCCTAGTTGTACTCTATATTTTTTATGATTGAATGTATACAAGAGGAGAAGAGAAGAATTTTTTTTATAAACCATAATTAAAAAAAATATTTTTACGAAACCAACATGATTGTTTTTTTTTTTTTACAATAACCATAAGAACAGAAATGTTATTTCGGTCCGGTCTCCTTTTTAGATTTTCTATGGCAGCTCATATGAAAACTTGTGAAACCAGTACCACAGAAAATCCAAAAAGGGAACTAGACTGAAATGCCATTTCGGTTCTTATAGTTTTTGTATAAAAAATAAAAAAAAAGCATGTTGGTTTTGTAAAAAAATATTTTAATTGTGGTTTATAAAAAAAATTCAGAAGAGAGACCATATATTGGAACGGATGTAAGGGTGGAGTCCCCCTCTTCCTCAACAATGAAAAAATAAAAATAAGTACATACTACGTGATTCCTTATTCCTTGAATGTTCGTTTGGAGTTCCAGCATGACCTTAGAGTTAGAGAGACCATATATTGGAACGGATGTATCATGTATCCATTAAGTCCAACCAAGAATATTCAATCACGTGCTCGCACATGGGTGATACCAACACCGACGGACCCACCTGCCACCTGTGGCTGTTAGAGCACTTGACAGCAGCAGCAGCAGCAGCGGCGCGATGCTCGGCATCACCACCGTGAAACCCGTAGGTCAATCAATCCCACTGCGCTAGCCATCAATTTTAGCTCTCATCTTCCCTCGTAATATCGTAACTGCCACTGTACTTGGCTGATTGGCTCCTGCCTCTGACGGTCAAAGGATCATGCGCGCGATATTCTTCCAACTCTCTCCCTCCCCTGGCAGACTGGCAGTAGCTCATACAAAGTCAAGTTTGATCCAAATGTTTTTAAATGCAATTAACAAAACAAAAGAGAAGCATCCATGCACCAGAGATAATAATTTTTATTTCAAGTCAAAGGAAGAAAGAATTTCACTCACTCTCTCTCCCTTCCTTCCCCCTTCTTATCCTTGTGATCTACATTGTTATAGTAGCTCAAACCACTCTGTCAACTTTCGACAAAGATAATCTCTTCTACAGTTCAACAGCTACTGTCACTGCAATCTAAAGCTCCGCGTACTAACTGTTTGTTGTTTTGCCACAATGGAGCCTCCTTCCTTGGCCTCATTGCAGCTGACCACTTTTGTGCTTCTACTATCCCTTATATTCAGCTTTTCTCTACCCATGACTCAGACTGATCCAACCATGGATCCGACAATGCCTCGGTCTGTTCAAATGCCGGTTTTTATCTCCGACGACATCCTGCCCCATGAATATACCCGTTTTGCTAAGGTCCAGAGAGTATGTGACTCAGTCCTCTCCTCTGGAATCAATCTCCAATTTGACCAAAACCGTATCAACGCTCTCAAGCCCCAGCTATCATTTGTCAAAGGAGATTGGTTTCAGGACCCTGCTCATGCACCCTTAATGCCATTCGACTCATCTGATACAAACTCCAACACCTCTTCCCTACCTGACCCGCTATCATTAACTACTTTCTTGCTAACCCATATCGACCCGAGACGCAACTTTAAAAATGCACTCAATGTAACTGGGGCCCTTGGCATTGGTATTTCCCGAAATGGAACTGCTCCAGAAATGGGTCGGTACCTGTCACCGGAATTTAAGTTCTGGCCAGGTAGTTCTGACCTGACAATAGTTTTTGAAGGGGTCTACACCGAGTCAGATAGCGAGATGGTTCTTTGCCTGGTGGGTGAAGCCATGTTACCAACCCGTGAATCCGATCCAAAAAATCCTTGGCAACAATGGCTGAAACAAGCCGATACAAGGATCACACATTCTTTACTAGACAAGGATGATAACATAGCTCTCACCCTCCGATATCCCAAATCCTTCACCCTGACAAGCTGGGCAGTACATGGTGAGGTGAGGAGCCTAAACCCTTCATCTGGGACCAGGTACTTTGACCCAGTCAAACTTACTTCTCAACTCGGTGCATACTCGAACTACCAGTTCGGGTCTGAAGACCAGGTCTTGACAGCTTGTGACCCGTACCCCTACCAGGATGATGTCATCAAGTCCCAACTTGAAGTGTACAAGGGCAGCACCTTCTGTGGCTTACTTGATAGTTTTATGTCAGAACAGATGCTATTTGTTGTTCCAAATTGGAATTGTACTTCCAATGACGCATATTGTAAAAAACTGGGTCCGTTTCTGACAAATAGAGCAACTTACCAGACAAATGGAGGTTTCTTTGGTGTTGCTCTTACGATGCAGGATGTAAGATGTGAACCACGGGATCCAACAGTAACAGGGGGCAGCTATGGCTCTGCAAGAGTGTCAGCAATTTTTCGTGTAGTACCGCCAGGGGTAACTCAATTTACTGCTTTTCATCGTACTGGCATCAGTGGTACCACACTTTCAGCTGAGGGGGTGTGGAATTCTTCCACAGGTCAGCTGTGCATGGTTGGGTGCCTTGGTTCCACTGACAGCTGTCGGTCCCGCATTTGTTTGTACATGCCAACCACTTTTTCGATCAATCAGAGGAGTCTTATATTAGGGCAGGTAACTAGTCTTAGTAAAGAGAGGGAGGACTCACACTACCCTCTCTCATTTGAGAGGCCGTCTCACCCATCTGAGTTGTGGACCAGGTTCATGCCCTCCTCTGTAATCTCATACCAGTACACCAAGATTAAACAGGCCAGTGCACTGTTAGAAAGAAATGAGTCATCTGCATTTGGTGATGTCATTGCGAAGTCACTCCTGAGCTACCCCAGAAAAGGAGATGAACTTGGTGAGCTGTACAGGCTCTCCAACCTAGCAGATGACCTATCTTTGCATGTGCCGGCCATACCCGATCCGCGACCAAGTAAGAGAACCAAAAGGCCTTTTGTAAATCTAGAGATTCTCTCCCTTGGGTCCATGCTTGGCCGCTACTGGTCAGCAACAGCCCAAAACGGGCCTCTACCCACTGATAGCAAACCCGGCGAGGTGGGGCCTGAGCAGGAGTCAACAACTGGACAGGAGATGTTGATGAATGTCTCAGCTGAGCTAATACTAACTGGTGAGCCCTACCACAACATCTCAACACTGTACTTGGAGGGGTTGTACAACCCAGTCGATGGCCGGATGTACCTTATTGGTTGCCGAGATGTGCGTGCCACATGGCAAGTTCTCTCTGAGAGTGCAAATCTCGAGGCAGGTATGGACTGTTTGATCGAGGTTAAAATTGAATACCCACCTACGACTGCTCGGTGGCTTATAAACCCCATAGCAAAAATTTCCATCTCCAGCCGAAGGAAGGAAGACGACCCACTACATTTTAACATCACCAACCTCCAAACACTACCGATTTTGTACCGTTCACAGAGAGAAGACATTCTCTCTAGAAGAAGTGTGGAGGGTATTTTGCGCATTCTAACCCTATCCTTAGCTATTGCTTGCATTGGGAGCCAGTTATACTACATCACAGGCAAATCAACAGTGATCCCTTATATATCAGTCGCCATGCTAGCTGTGCAAGCCATAGGTTATAGCATACCTCTAATCACGGGTGCTGAGGCATTGTTTGAAAAAATAACTTCAGAGAGAAGCTCTTTTGAACCGCCATCATACAACATTGAAAAGAGCCAATGGTATTGGGCCATGGATTATCTAGTCAAAATTCTTGTTATGTTTGCATTTCTTATAACATTGAGGCTAGGTCAGAAGGTGTGGAAATCACGTATAAGGATGCTGACACGTAGCCCCTTAGAGCAGTGGCGGGTCCCAAATGACAGAAAGGTGTTCTTAATTTGCCTCGGTGTGCACTCAGCAGGATTTCTTGTAGCGCTTTTGGTTCACCTTATCAATGTTTCTAGGCGGCCGGGCCACCAAGAGACGTATGTCGACTCCCAAGGGAAGAGCCACAAGTTGCACGATCTGGGGATACAGTTGGAGGAGTACATTGGCCTAGTACAAGATTTCTTTCTACTCCCTCAAATAATTGGTAATTATTTATGGAAGATACAATGCAAGCCCCTGACGAAGGCATATTACATAGGAATAACTTTTGTAAGGTTATTTCCACATTTATATGATTGTGTCCGGGCCCCAGTTATAAACCCTTATTTTGGCGAAGAGTATGAGTTTGTGAACACAAGCTCTGATTTTTTCTCCAAATTTGGTGATGTGATGATACCTCTGGTCTCAATTCTGTTTATGGTGGCAGTATATGTACAACAGAGATGGAATTATGAGAAGATTAGTAGCACTGTGAAGTCAGGTCAAAAGAAGCTTGTTTCCATGGGTTCAAGGGTTTATGAGAGGCTGCCATCCATGTCATCTTTTGAGGCTGAGCTCGTCACTTCAGCTGTGAAGGAGGCCGAGATTACTGGTGATTTCCGCAAGGATGCGCCCTCTCAACTAGAGGAAATTTAGGGTATAGGTCACTGTCACTGGTGTTTCCTATTTTCTTTCGTTTTATTTTTTGTTTCCTTGTCTTGTTTGTAATGGGTGGAGGGGGTAGAATAATTTGAGAGGCTGCTTAGTTCTCTGTTTAATATATTGGTTTAGCAGCAGTTCTAGTTTTTCCTATTAAAATGAATTATCCAAGACAGTTTGTTTGTAGTTAGTTTCCTATAATACATTTACATCTCTATTTTTCCTTCCACCTCAATATCGCCATCACCAATCGCTAGTAAAATACTTCACCTCTATTTGTTTTATTTTGAGTAAAAATTAAGATAAAATTCTCCTAACTCAATACCCACTAGAGATGTACGCTACCTATACTAGCTACTAAAAATACAGTCAAGATACTTGAGGGACAGATGGAGAAGCAACAAAATTAAGCTAACCTCATCAAGGATTTTGATTGGAGCCCAATGTTATTTCTTCAATTTTTTCCATGGATGTTTTCTACAGCTAACAGACTATTTTTATTTACGAACAATTTTTAAAATTTATATAGTTTCAAATCCGTTTGCATGAAATTCTCTTTCTACAGGGAGATTTAGCTACATTTTTTAATTCACGATAATTTTACTAAAATAAACATGGTAGAGGGTGTCGGCCTGTTTTGGCCCAATATGAAATGAATAAAAAAAGAAGGCTTATTATTGACTATTGAGAGAGAGCGAATCGGCTTTGTCGTCACCAACTTCAAACACCCCATATATATAATAATAAAGTCAGTTTAATCATGAATTCACTTTTAATCAATAAACCCCACAATAATAACAACAGCATATTAATTTTTTTTTTTTGAGTAAATCTAAGGTGGTGGATAATTTAGAAAAAAAAAAATAGCATACTACTTTCTTCAACATTTAATGAAAAATAAACCAGCAAAATATATATGTAATCAGTTTAATACTCTAATCTACAGCCGCACCGGTGCCGTTCCCATAAACTATTGGTTGTTATTGCCTTATTGGTTGTTACTTGTTACCATAGTGACAAGGTACACGTTTAATCCGCGAATAAAATGTTTTTGGAGTGTTTCTGAACCGAATGGCGTATTATTCGTTGACCGAACCTTTGACCGAACAAAACGCGAATAAAATGCGAATTTAACGAATTTTATGAATTATTCGCGTTTTTTTTTCACGTTTTGTATTTAGATTAGTGTCGGTTAAATAAGTATTAGTGTCGGTTAAATAAAGTAGGCCGCAATGAACCTGTTTTTTTTCACGTTTTTCAGCAAAATATATTAGTGTCGGTTAAATAAGTATGTTATATTTATTTTTTGAATATGTTAAGTAATTAGATTTATTTTTGAATAGGTTAGATTTAATTTTTGAAATTCGGATTTATTTTTAATAGGTTAAATAAGTATGTTAGATTTATTTTTTGAATATGCCAAGTAATTTGCATTTATTTTTGAATGGGTTAGATTTTATTTTTTAAATTCGGATTTATTTTTAATAGGTTAAATAAGCATGTTATATTTATTTTTTGAATATGTCAAGTAATTTGCATTTATTTTTGAATGGGTTAGATTTTATTTTTTAAATTCGGATTTATTTTTAATAGGTTAAATAAGCATGTTATATTTATTTTTTGAATATGCTAAGTAATTTGCATTTATTTTTGAATAGGTTATATTTTAGCCGCGAGAATGTCCAACGACCACGCCGCGAGATTGTCCCACGAACTATTTGATGTCGATATGTCAACTTTTTATCCTGGTAGCTCCGCCCAAATGGCACCACCTAATTATCCAGAAAATTATCAAAGAAGAGACCAAATGCTACAACCAAATTATCAACAACAACCCCAAATGCTTCCACCTAATTATCCAGAAAATTATCGACAAGTCCCCGAAACGAGTGCACCGTATTATCCTAACGATCCAAACATATTCATTCCACAAGAAACACATCAACCGACAGCACCGTATGCATACGGAGGCACTTCTTCCATAGCATCGAGTCAATTCACTTCCCCAATGGAAGGTACTCCTTCGACAAGTGTCCCTGAAATTCAAGCCGAAGATGTCCCTCGTTCGACAAGTGCCCGCCCACAAGAACCAGCAGAAAAGAAGAGTAAAAGAGCTCCTGAATATAATGCGGATTGGTTGCCCTGGTATGACGCGACCTACCTGGAGGATGGCACTATGCAATATCTAACTTGTAAGGTAAAAGGTTGCAAGAGTAAGATTTTCGAGTATAAAAAATCCAGTGGTATGACTAATTTTAAGAGACATGCCGAGGGTCACCAAAAAAAGGGTGAGTTTCCACAAAAACATGCTGACCCGAGACAAATCCAAACCCTTATTAACCCGGATGGTACCATAACACACCAGAAATATGATGAATCGGTAATGCTTAGTGAATTGGCCCGGTACATTACCCACAAAGAACAACCAATAAGTATGGGTGGTTGCATGAGTTTTGCCCGGTTGGTCATTCGGGGGTGTGGTCAACCAATGTACAAGAGGCTCCATCATAGAAAGATGGTTAATGAAATAAAAAACCAATTTACCAGTACAAAAAACGATCTACGAGCTATATTTGTATATCAACCCAATAAGGTCTCAATTACCTCTGATATCTGGACTGCTGGTAAACATGGACTTGGGTACTCTTGTATTACCGGGCATTAGATCGATGATCTTTGGGTGTTACAAAAAAGGGTATTAAGTTTTCGAGTTTTGGATTCCCCCCCACACTTCTAGTGTAATTTACAGATCCATTATTGAGGTTTTACAAGAGTATAACCTTAAAAGAGACACAGAGAACAAGATTTTTTCTATTTCATTCGATAATGCTAGCAACAACGTAGCTTCCATTGAGATTTTTAAACGGTCACTGAACCCAATCATGAATGGTGAAATGTTCCACCAAAAGTGTGCTTGCCACATACTTAACCTCGTCGTGAAGGACGGCCTTAAAATAGAAGCCGTAAAACAATTGATAATTAAATTTAAGGGAGCTCTTGCCCACATTGTTTCAAACTAAGAAAGAAAACAACGGTTTGCGGTTTTGTGTAGCCAGTTTGGATTGAGCAGGTTGAGAGTACCTTGGGATATAGATACCCGTTGGAACTCCACTTACAGGATGTTGAACCGATGCCTTCCTTATTCAGTTGCCATAGGGGAGTTTTTGAGAAGCTCCACCCTCGAGGGAATGGAATTGGAACCCACCTGCGAAGAATGGCAGCAACTAGAAAGGCTTAAGAATTTTCTAGGAACCTTTTTTACAGCAACCGTCAAACTATCCTGCTCGTACTCACCGACGGCATTTGAGTTGCTCAAAAATCTCTACCAAATTTCCAAGGTGTATCGTGACTTGGAAGTAGCTGAAAGCAATGACCCCTCTCTCACGCCGATCGTAGATGCCATGAAACAAAAATTCCTAAAATATTGGAAAGATGTACCCCTCCTGGCCATTATCTCAAGCTGCCTCAACCCGGCATACAAGAAGGTATTCACGATCATAATACTTCAAGCGTACAAAGAGAATCTACATTTAGACAAAACCGGGGTGGATACATATGTGAATTCGAAGTTCGATGAGATGTTTAACTTATACAACTCAAGAATGGGTGACAACCAAAACCAAGCGTCTTCCTCCCATGCTGCCGCTAGGTATGAATATTTATTAATCTTTATTATTTATAATATCTACATTATTTGTCCACTAATTTTTTTTATTTTTTAATAGTTCCACTTCCAGGAGCACCAGCAGTGGTGGATTCTTATCAGATTTCCAGTTGGAGAGCGACCCGTACACAGCCACAAACGAGTTATTGAGCTATACTTCGATGCGCAACGAAAGTGAACAGGTTGACATCATGGCGTGGTGGAGGAGGAATGAAACTCATTATCCAGTCCTCGCGATGATGGCCCATGACGTATTTGCCGTGCCTGTGTCAACCGTCCCTTCCGAAAGTTGTTTTAGTTCGGCGAACAGGATCCTCTCCGACAAACGCAGTAAGTTGGGTCCACATGTTTTTGAGAGACTTGTGTGCTTGAAAGATTGGATTGATGCTGAAAATCGCAAGCAATATCGCGATCATCAACCATCATCATCCGGAGTCGACACCGAAGAAAGTGGTACCGAGCCGCAGCCCGAGGCTAATTCGGATTCAGTCGGTGCGGAAGAGAGCGACCAATGGTATATGAATGCTACCTTCTAGATAGGTAGTGTCGGTATAAATTTCTAACCTCTTTTAATCTTTATGGTTATTCTTTAAATCATTAATTTCTAACATTTCAATTAGTTTTTAAATTGTTCATTTTAAAGAAGAACTACTAACAAAAAAAAAGTTAGAACTCCGCCTATGTTATTTTACATAGCCGGTCCCAAGCCCGGAATAAAGGAGGAGGGTAACTTTTATTTTTTAATCTATTGTTTTCAAATAATTCATTATTATTTTTAAAGTAACTGATTTAAGAAATTTTTGATTTATATTTTATTATTTTAAAGTAATTGATTTAAAATATTTTAAAGTAATTGATTTAAGAAATTTTTAATTATATTTTATTGTTCAAAATTTAAAGTAATTGATTTAAGCAATATTGTTTTAAAATAATTCGTAACTTTGATTTTGATTTTAGTATCACAAAAATTATTGAGTTCAAATATGCAATCATGTTAAATGAATTTTGATTTGTATTTTATTGGTTTAAAAAGAAAACAAAAACAAAAACAAAAAAAAAAACAGCAGCGGCCAGCGGGCAGCGGAGCAGCTCAACAGCCTAAAAAACAGAAAAAAACAGCAGCCTAAATATATATATAAAAAAAAAAATACCCGCCCGGACCAGACCTGTTCTACCCGGACCTAAACCCGCTTACCCATGACTAGGGGTGTAAACGGATCGGATATTATCCGTATTCATCCGGATCCGAATCCGAAAAATTCCTGATTCGGATATTCAGATACGGATATTTTCGGATACGGATCCGAATTCGGATAATTTTTTACCGGATACGGATGCGGATACAGTTCTGGATATTGAATCGGATACGGATAATTATCCGTATCCGACAACTTATTTAATTCGGATATCCGAATTTCAGTTAAATCAAAATAAAAGAATCTGACCTCATGTTAATTGAATACAATTTATTGGTTACAGTGCAGAGGATTGGAGATTTGCTGCAGAGCAGTTTGTGAAGCGAATTCCAGATAAAGTAATTGTACATCGTGCGTTCTTCATTCTCATTTCCTTATTTAAAACAACTTTCCTTATTTTTCTAAATTTATGCCTGCTAGATATAAAGCTCAAGGCTATCACTGATAAGTGGAATGCATATATATTTGAAAGATAATGATTCTTGTCAGAATGGTACCTCATTTGTATTTAGATGAACGATATGACATGACTAGTGCCTATTATTTTGTTAACATTATATATGTTTTGTAACCAACGACTTCTTATGAAAAATATTAGATCTAATTTATGAATGAAAGAAGTTATATTTAGATGTTATTCTTTATTAAAATGTATATTAGTAATTTATTTTTAATTATCCGAATTATATTCATATTCGTATCCGTTTCCGTCCGATATCCGATCCGTATCCGTATCCGTTTAATATCCAATCCGTATCCGTATCCGAGACTATCCGTATCCGTATCCGAAAAATTATAATGGATACGGATACAGTAAGGCCACTATCCGATCCGTATCCGACCGTTTACACCCCTACCCATGACCCGTGTTGCCCGTGACCCGTGTTGCCCGTGACCCGTGTTGCCCGTGACCCGTGTTACCTGTGACCCGTGTTGCCCGGGGGTTTGAGAGGGGCCGGGTAGGGTTTTTCAAAAAAATACCCGTGCTAACCCGTCCCGTGTCGCCCGTGACCCGCGTTGCCCGTGACCCGTCTCGGGTTTTGCCCGTGCCCGCCCGCTCATGCCCGTTTGCAAAACACTAGGCGCACCCACGTGAAAAACCAAAGGCACAGTTTCCATGTCTACTTTTTGATTTATATTACCACAGCTGATCTTCTGTGGCAAATACATGCCGTATCTCGTATAGTAAAGCATTGGTAATGAATTAAATATGCACTGAAATCTCGTATTGTAATTTCGTATCATTTCCGAATTATTTTCAAATCACGAATTTTTGACCATGCCGAACCGAACCCGAATTATTCATTTGTTACTATGCTTGTTACTTGTTGCCTTTTCACTTTTTGCCTTATGCGGCTATGCCTATGCAATTCATTCATTCGTTTAAGATTGTCTGCCTCTGCCTCTGCCAACTGTAAACTATTTATATACTAGTCTCCTCCCTCAAACAAACACATTATGGTATAATCCAATTACCAAATTAAATTCAACTTAAGTGTAAATTACCTTATCAATATTATCAAAATTATGATTAACTAATATTTAATGAAATATAGAAACCCAAATTTTTATTTTTACCATCTTAAAAAAACGTTAAACCCGTTTTTTTTTTTTTTTGGAAATTCAACTTTTACCAAGATCGTAGTTTGTAATTACGACCCGGATTGTGATACCCCCCGTCCAAATTATCTCAATTTTATTTTTACTATCTGGGGTCACAGTTTCAAGCTGCGATACCCAGGCTGGGATCGTAAAGTTTGAAACTACAATCTTGGTAAAAATCGAATTTCTCATAAAAACGATTAATTGTTAAATGGTAAAAATAATTTTTTCGGATATAAAAGCTGTCATACATAAAGTACAAACTGTGATCTTGGTAAAAATCGAATGTTCTAAAAAAAACGAGTTAATTGGTTAATTTTTTTTTTTAAAATGGTAAATATAAAAATTTCGGATATAGAAACTGTCAGATACGAAGTAGTACAAAAACCTTACAATATAAGAACAAAAGAAAATAATGTTTGATAAGTAGGCATGATATTTACGTAAGGCATCTGATCTGACCAACACATTAAAAGTATAAAGTTTGAAATTATTTGTGCCGGTATATTACTTGAAAGACGAGAACTGTAGTCTATAGAATTGAAGTACCATACAGGTCTTCCGGTGGAATAACATACCCATTTATTTTTTATACCCTCAATTAAATACAAAAATTTCAAATATGCTCTCGATTTTTCAAAAATTTGAAATTTGAAAAATACACCAACTGCCACACTGTGTGTCGGTCGATTTCAAAAGACAACCGCCACACAGTGTGACGGTTACTGTATAGAATGTATAGAATTAATGAATCTATAGGCATTAACAATAATTTAGTCTTGTGATTCAAACGTCATTTTTTATTTCTATCTTGTAAAAGAAATAAGATATCAACTCTAGTATAATAATACAAAAGAACATTTTATTCTTATTGCAAGATGAATTGAATTACAAACAACAAACATTAAGTCAAGTAGTCTCTTAAAAGAAAAACATTAAGTCAATTAGTTACAGGAAAGGTCCACTGCTACACGTCCATCTTGCCTTCTCAGACATAATTATTTGATGGAACCAGTCTAATTGACATTGGGAATTAAATTGAGATGAACCAATTTAATATAACCTAAATTAGGTTACCTAATGGATATATTAATTATGTGGTCAGGCAAGTTGGTGTACAACAACCATCAGAATTTTTTTTAAAAACCATAATTAAAAAAATTAAAATTAGCAAACCAACATGATTACTCGGTTATTTTCAAAAACCATAAGAACCGAAATGCCAATTCAGTCCTCAATTTTTTTTTCCCCTGGGACCGAATTGGCATTTCGGTCCCCCCCCCAATTTCACAGTTTTTCCAAACTAATGGTGTAACCTTTTGTGTAGTGCCCTGGGACCGAGATCCCAATTCGGTCCAGGGATTTTTTTGTGGGGACCGAATTGCGATTTCGGTCTACCCCCCCTTTTTTTCCGAATGTGCTTATATATTTCTCTTCTTCGCAGACGCATTCGCAGACACATCTTCCAGAGAGTTTTAGTGCAGTCTTTCCTCCAGAGAGCTTTGAGCAGAATTTTTTTTCTTTCCTCCAGGTTAAATATTGCAGAGTTTGAGTGTTAAAAAAATTTATTAGTTACAGATCGGTCCCTGCATTGTGCTTTTAGCTATTGGCTGAAGAACGCAGTAAGTTTTTTTTTTTTTCAATTACGATCATATTTTAGGTTGTAAAATTGAAAATGATATCGAAGATTGATTGTGGAATTTTTTTTTAGGTGATGTCTAAAATATTAATAAATGTGTATCACAGACGCACAATTTCAGACGCATCGACCTGCATACATTTCCTGTTACTAACTCAACCAGTTTTGATGAGCTAAGAAGACGTATATATGTTGGCATTCGTTTGCTCCCTGGCGAGTTCGATCTGACAATCAGGGCACGGTTGAACACGGCACCACCTGGCTCAACAGAAAAATACCAGTTATTTAACATAGACCTGGAAATGATATGGCATATGGTGCTTGGAAATGCCACTACAGACTGAATTTTAAACTTCTTGAATTAGTGGTTGAGTCAGTACCAGTTGTTAGTCAGACCAATTATGACCCACACCCGGGAAGTGTACCTGGAAGTAGTAGAGACATACCAGTGTACAATTCACCTATATATTGTGATGACCCACCGGAAATACCGGATGATTTGTGTAATTATTTTGATCTGCTGAATAATGATACTGACTCAGACACAAACTTTGACCTTGGTGACTCGGTTGTCGGGGAAGATGATACGGCCGAAATTGAGGATGAGATAGGATGCAAGATGTAATGAAGGAGTGGCAATAGTCTATTCCCTTTATTAATCGGGGATTGCAGCATCCTTATCCAGCATTTAATGACGATGTGCCGATGCCGTACAAGGATGAAGCATTTTTTGGTTATTCACTGAGAATCGACGGTCTATTTTCAGTGGGACAGATGTTTCAATCCAAAGCAGAACTTAAAAAGAAGTTGGGTGGATTTGCCATGGATAATAACTTAGAATTACAACAAACCCAGAGCAATCGTAGTGCCTATGTGGTAATATGTAGAGCGGAGGGGTGTCCATGGCGGTTATACGCGAAAACCACTGAGACGGGCAATTGGATAATTGCAACAAACCCATACGAGCACAATTGTTACAGCATTGCTTGTACAGTAGACAGTCGTCAGATGACTGCCAGGATGATTGCAGATATAATCAAACCCGGTCTGCAGAGGGACCTGGAGATGTCAATAAAAGCATGTCTAGTTGCAGTTAGAGGTGAGCACAAAACGGTAGAGTCTTCCTATAACAAGATTTGGAAAGGGAGGGAGCTGGCTATTGCTGATTTATTTGGTTCTTGGGAGAAAGCATATGTACTGCTATCTTCTCTTCTCGGTGCAATCCAGAGGTCTAACCCAGGCACAAAATACAGAATTGAGCATGAACCATCTAACTGTATAGGCATCCATATCTTCACCCGTGTAGCATGGGCTTTCGGTCCATGCATTCAGGCTTGGCCATATCTCCGGCCAGTTATCAGCGTAGATGCCAGACACCTATCCGGTAGGTATAAAGGGAAACTATTCATGGCATGCGCCTACGATTCAGAACAATAATTACTGCCAATAGCATTCAGAATTGCGGAAGATGAGACTTCATCCAATTGGGGCTGGTTTATGCAATTTGTACGTGAAGAGGTTGTCGGACCTGGCCGGGTATGTGCTATATCAGACCAGCATGCTGCAATTCGTTCAGTGTTTGATCGACCTAATTTAGGGTGGTGTGAGGAAAGGGGGGAAGCAGTTCATCGATTATGTTCTCAACATATTTCGGCAAATGTGTACAAGCTGTGCAAGGACCAAAGAATCAAAAATATTTTCAGGAAATTTGTGGGTAAGATGAAACCGTGGAGGTTTAATGAGGGTATGGAATTGATATAGGGTATTAGTATTACTACTCATCAGTATATCATGTGGTGTGGCAAAAGGGTGCAAAACCTCGAAGAGGAGCCTTTGCAACTTCATAAATGGGCACAATGTTACGACAGAGGCATGAATAGGTGGGGTATTATGACTACGAATGGATCAGAATAGTTGAACAACGTATTTCGAGTGGCTCGCCAACTGCCTGTAACTGCAGTAGTTGAGCGCACATTCTACAAAGTTGTGGATTGGTATGTCAAAAGAGATGCGGTTGCTCAACGGTGGCTCCAAAGCGGAATGGGATTATCAGCAAATATATTATCAGTTTTAGAACACCGGATTAAAAAAGCAAAGGAGCACCGAGTGATTCCAATGGGACCCAACATTTTCGAGATTATAGTTCATGATGGAGTCTTCAGAACGGTATGTCAGCTATTTACTTAAATTTCATTCGTGCATTAGTAAATTGTAATATTTAATTATCTTGATTTATCTCGATTGTAGGGGGTGAAAGGGGATATGAAGTACGAAGTAAGATTTCCAGAAGGAGAAGCGGGAATGCCTACTTGTGAGTGTCAGAGCCGCAATTTACTGCCATTCCTTGCAACCACGTTCTAGCGGTGTGTTGTCAGAGGCATCTAAATCCAAGGAACTATGTAAGTCACTATTATAGCATAGAAAATTATGTCAACACATGGTCAGGTGAGTTTCACAGCTTTGGTAACACCCCCAATTGGCCATATGAGTTGGGAGCACCTACAATCAGGTCGGACCCAAATAAAATAAATAAGGGCAGCCGAAAGCACAAGCGAATGGATGCATCATAATCCGAACTGCCGCATAACCCTCTCAGGAAAGACCATCTTTACCTCCCAGAAATGGATGCACCACAAGAGACACGTAAACACGACCTGATCTCTTATCCTGCGCCAAAGTAGATGCAGGTAGTAACTCGCATACGGCATCCAATTGACAACATCCACCTTTAAATGCTCAAATTGATTCTGAAATTGTTCTGTGCCTAAGTTGTAAATACATGTCAGTTACATATTGAATCAACACTAAATTGTATTAAACACATAATATTTACTAATAAGATTTACCTCTCACAGGTTTGCCATCCCATTCGTGCGGAATACATTTTGCTTCAAAAGGCAGTCTCTCCAGTATCTCTCCGCCACCAAATGGTAAATCATTTCTTGGTCTGGGCCGGCCTATAGGAAAACGAGTCCAATACCACATCTGGAGTAGTAGTAATGGACCATTAATTGAAGCTGTGTCCAGTCTGCAAGCTCGGGACAACTCACGATACAGACATGCAAGCACAACACCTCCCCAATTGTAGTCTTCTTCTGAAGGTCCCAAATTCTCTAAGAATTGTAAGTACATTATCGGGGCAGAACTTGAATTTGCATCAGGAAACATTACAGACCCGAACAAGTCCATCCAATATGCTTGGGTGTATCGGTCGATTGTCTCCTGGTCAGTAAGGTGTGTCAATTCCATACCAAAGTGATCATTCAACCATTTGAGACGCATATAGTATTTTGATTGTCTTTTTTTCTCATTGGGTTCGCCTCTGTGCGCCACCTTGGTATAAAAAAATTCATCCTCACTATTTTCGTAACCATCGTATACTTCATGTCCTAGGCAGTCTTTGATCAATTGTGACCAGTTATCATCGGTATGTCCGGAAATGACCCGTCCTGTAAACATAGATATTAGAGAAACATATATTTGCATTAAATCTAAATTAATAACAAAAAATATTTTACCAGCCACAGGTAAGCCCCACAGACAGCTGACATCTTCTAATGTCACTGTGCACTCCCCCATTGGAAGATGAAAAATATCCGTATCGGGCCTCCACCTCTCAACGAGAGCAGTGATCAATCCTTTATCAATATGACAACGAGTCACCTTGGTCATCTGATACAAGCCTAAATTCACCAAACCTTGTTTTATCCGATGTTTGTAATTAACGCCCATTTGGCGAGGACCAGGACGCAATGCTTAACTAGTGAATTCCTAAAATTGACATGAAAAAAAAAATTAACCACAAAAATTAAATATAAATTACAAGTTCATCCGTAATTTTAAATCCAAACAGAAATTAAACAAATACCTACGTATTCGCCTTGAATAATTTGTGCTATACTTCAAACAACTGCAATAAGGCCTGGGAGGATTGTTCATCATCCATTTTGCACTACAATATCAATAAAATTACAAATTAAAACAAATCCATACAAAAAAAATACATCTCAAGAAATTGGCCGAATTGGATTAATGCATGCATAGACGAATTACATGAATTTTTACTTGGCATAAATAAATTGGCCGAATTGATCAATTTTTGTACTTGGCCGAATTCTAAAATTACTAAAACTAAATTATTCTACATACAAATAATTAAATTCTACAATTAGTTAAATTACACTAAAAAAAACTAAATTGTTCTACATTTATTAAAATAAATTTTATGAATTAAATTACTCTACATGCAAACTTACTAAAATTACTAAGACGAAATAATCTACATGCATTAAATTACCATTCTACAATTACTAAAATTACATTAAAAAAATTAATGACCAAATTTACTCTACATACAAAATAAATAAATTCTACAATTAGTTAAATTACACTTAAAAAAACTAAATTACACTAAAAAAAACTAAATTGTTCTACATTTATTAAAATAAATTTTATGAACTAAATTACTCTACATGCAAACTTACTAAAATTACTAAAACTAAAATAATCTATATGTATTAAATTACCATTGTACAATTATTAAAATTACACTAAAAATATTCATGACCTAATTTACTCTACATAAAAAAATAAATCAATTCTACAACTATTTATCTATCACTAAAAAAAACCTAAATTACACTAAATAAAAACTAAATTGTTCTACATTTATTATAAACTAAATTACTCTACATGTAAACTTTCTAAAATTACTAAAACTAAATTACTCTATATTTATTAAATTACCATTCTACAATTCCTAAAATTAAACTAAAATTCGGATTATTTATTCAACAATAACTAAAATTACACTACAATTACCACAATAACTAAAAATCCTAATTTATTCAACAATAACTAAAAATTCGGATTACTAAAATTACAATACAATTACCACAATTCTACAATAACTAAAATTCGGATTATTTATTCAAAATAAAAAATTTAACTACATACCTTACGAAACTTGTAGATCTGAAGTTCTTTTTTATCACCTCTCAAAATTACACTAAAATATGTGATTAGAATTTAAAAAAAAAAAAAATGAAATTTTGAGGGTTGGAAAAAAAAAGAAAAGGGTTTGGTTCGGGTGGGAAGAAAGAAGGGGAAGGAAGGAAGGGGAAGGAAAGAAAGAGGGAAAGAGGGAAGCCAGGGAGGTGTTCTCGGACAAAAAAATAAAAGGGTGGGACCCGATTGGCTATTCGGTCCCAGGTGGAAAAAAGCCTGGACCGAAATGGGATCTCGGGTCCCCATCCAATTTCGATTTTCTATGACACTGGTTCGGAAAAACTGTGAAATTGGGGGGGGGACCGAAATGCCAATTGGGTTCCAGGGGAAAAAAAATTGGAGACCGAATTGGTATTTCGGTTCTTATGGTTTTTGAAAATAACCGAGTAATCATGTTGGTTTGCTAATTTTAATTTTTTTAATTATGGTAAAAAAAAATTCCAACCATCAGGTGCATATGTACAAATATTTCATATAGCTGAACTCATCAAATTTTATTGGAGTTAAAATTTGCTCAGTAGGATTATTATTGGCCATCAAACTGCTCTGCTTATCTTTATATACAAATGCTGTCATTTATATTAGAAAAAAAAATTGCGAAGCAACCTGCCAAACTTGTATCTTAGTTTCCAAAAAGAGGAAATTGGTACATGGATTCTATACAATGTCTAAAATTCAGCTATAGTTTCACTATATATTTTCTTTGTCATATACTCTATTTACAAAATCAAAAAATAAGAACATTAAAAAAGAGAGGGAAAAAAATTATAGAAGCAGTGAGATTAAATTATTGTTAGTGCCTATACATTTATTTTATACATATATACTAAACATCTCTTAAAAAAATGGAACAAAAGTTGCTATAGTAACCGCCACACTGTGTGGTGGTTATCTTCCGAAGTTGACCGCCACACAATATGGCGGTTGGGGGCATTTTTCAAATATTGAAAAATCAAGGGCATATTTGGAACTTTTATTTAATTGTGGGTATTTAAAAAAAATCGGAAACATATATATAGAAGCATACAACTTTATTTAATTCATTTCTTCCGCTCTTGACGAAAATAATCATTAATAAAACTCATCAAAGATTAAAACATCTACAATAGACACAGATTAGTGTTTTAAGTCAATATTTGTATGGTCGAAATAAATCTTGTAGGAAGTTACTCTGGACTTCTATTGGAAGTAGAAGGCTTGCTCTCCTAAAAAAAAAAGTAGAAAGCTTGCGTCTAGTCAAATTTATCTCATTGAAAGTTAGATATATGTCTTGTCAAATTTTATCTTGTTGAAAGTTAGATATACGATTGCATGCATGAATTAACAAAAAGGGAATTTTTTAGAATTAGTTGATTTGGAATGTTCTTTTTAACTTGGCACGAATCTCAAAGCCCAATAATACTGCCCCTGTGCTAGCCCGAATCTCAAAATGGTTGGGAGTAAATCTCAACCGTAAAGTGAGGAAAATCTTTTACGGTTCAAGATAATCGAATACATGATCTGTGCAAACTACAAGGAATGATTTGATATATGATGATAAGATATATGATTCACCCGAGCTAATTGAAATTGTTGGATATCAATTAAATGCTGGATCATAAAGATTACGAATATAATCAAGATCATGATCATGAAAATTATGAAGATCATATTTTACCATTTTCATTTTATCATTTTTAATTTATGTCTAAAAGTATAATAAAGTAGATCTGAGATTGTGATTGCCTGAGTCTAGTCGTTGAAAAGCTGAAAACCAAATTCATAATTCAAATTAACCCGGTAGGTCAATACTAAAAATTAGGCACAAGCAAAATAGGCTAATCCATAATTCTGTGAATCTTGTGATCTACATTGAGCCGTTGGATCTCCTTTGAACCCCATTATAAATAGTGGGCTCAGTCATTTGTCTAAGATTGATAGAGAATATTCTCAAAAATACAACCCTTTGAAATCATTTGAGAGATGTTTAGCCTAGTCCATTGTTGTTTGTGCTTATACTTCAATTATCTTTTCAGCAAACTCAAATGCACTTTACCTTAATTGATCATTGTGAGTGTCTAGACTTAGAGCCTTTGTTGCTCGCCTACTCCAAGCTGTTGTACTTGTTTTTGAGCCGTGTGTGCTCCTTTCTCTGCTTGAGCCTTTAGTGCTCTTTTCTCTGTTCTTTGGGCCGTTGGAGTGTGATCTTGTCAGTTCTAAGTTGTATTCATTTCTGCATTGGATAATAGAAATGCGTGTCTAGTTTTAGTTGCGTTGTCCCGGAGATGTAGGTTCTTCAGTTGGTCGAACTCCGTTATCAACTCCTGTGTCACTTTCTCTAACTCTATCTATTTACATTAATTTACTTTATTGTAATTTAAATTTATAAATTCTTGATTCCGCTAAGAACTACACATACTTGCACACATGAATGGTTTTAGACTTGTCTATCTTGATACAAGTTATACTTAAACATCTAACCGAATTTAGATGCCGTTAGAGACAACAGTACCAAATATTTGCTAAATATTACTTATTGTCAGTTTTCAGTAGACATTTTAAATAAAAAAATGTATCCAATATTTATCTGTCGAATCGAATTTATAAATACCAAAAAAAATCTAAATTCGTTTCTTTTCTCTGGTCTGCTCAAGCAAATTGATTGATTTACGCGGAATGCAGCGACACCCCCTTGCCCACCAACTAGGGGTGTTAATGACACCCTTTTATCTGTTTAACCGATAAAAGGTGAATTCTCTGGATTTTTCATCTCTGGTGTAGCCTTTTATGCAAGTAATATTATTTCAATTATCCAATTATTAACAATCACGCTTGATATTAATAGTTTTAAGTGATTGAAAATGTGTAGGGAAAAATGTTTATCATAATATTGAAACCCTGGTGGTGGTACAAGTGAAGAGTCGACAGCTTGAAGGCCAAGATCCAGGAGAGGAGACTGACATTCCATTTGGTGGGAAACACCTTGGAAAGGGAAAAACTCTCGTGACAATACTCAAAACTCAAAAGGAAATGCCGCAGCGCCGATCTGCTTTGGGATCCGCGCTGTGATGATCAATTAATTGCGGGCTGAAGCGCTACATTAATTAAGCGGATCGCACGAGAGGAGAGAACCTCCCGCTCGCTGCCTCGCACGCCTTGCTGCCTTTCTGCTTTGCCTCAGCCACCGCGCCTTTGATCTAGGGCTTCGCCTAAGCCTCCCTGGTTAGCGTCTCACTCTCTCTCTCTCTCTCGTTAATTTTTCTAATAGTTGAACAATCCTATCAATACCCCACACAGTTGCCCACAATTCCATTCCTTCATCCAATTCTCCAATCTCCTATTGCAGGTAAGAAAACACGAGCCCCAATTTCCTCTCTCTTTTAATTTTTTTGCCCATAAATTTGGATTCACCGGATTTTCTGTAAGTAATATTTCAATATTTATCCAATTATTCGCAATCATGCTCGACATTAATATTTAATACTTGAAGTGATTCAAATTAAATCTGCAGGGAAAAATAAAAAATGTATATCGTATTGAAGCCCTGCCTTTCCAAATTAAGACATAATACAATAATCACAATCGACATGGATGTTAGCAACACCGTTGACAGCTTGAAGGCCAAGATCCAGGAGATGAAAGGAGTTGCACCAATCGATCATAGACTCACATTTATTGGGAAACCACTTGAAAATGGAAAAACATTAGCTGATTATCACATTCAGAAAGAGTCTACTCTCGAGCTGATGCATAACTGGGGTAGTTGGTTGTTTTTGGAGAACGAGCTAAAGAATCAAGTTAAGAAGAACATTCTAGACAGGAAGATTTGCCGCAAGTATTATTCCCGGCTGCCCATGAATGCTACCAATTGCCGCAAGAGGAAATGCCATAGCAACGACCTGAGGAAGAGACATGGCTTCCGGGTTGGATGATTTATTTACAAAACCGTTTTTGGACTGCTTAGTAAAAGGATTTGTATTACTGGCTTGATTTTCTTTTTTTTGTTGCAATAGTAAAGTCAGGGATGGACATCACAAGTTTATCTCTTCATGTTGTTGTGGTGTCAGTTCAGGCTGTTTCGCTCCTGATTAATATTGGATTAGGCATGTTCTGCTCTTACCTGTGACTATTGGATTAGGCATGTTCTGTTCTGTGACTATTGAACGTGCATCAGAATCAAACCTGTCAAAAATATAGGAGCAGCCAAAAATCAGATGATTAGCTGTTTCTATGGAGCAATTATTACAAAGTGCACATTGCATTGCATGTCACACGGGATATGTCTTTTCGCCATTTGATCACGAGTTAAAAACAAAGAATTTAACTTTGACTGGTACGTAGCACTTGCATGCAACCATATAATTCCATCTCACCATTGGACCTCGAGACACCATATTACAAAAGGAGTTAGCCGAGTACAGACCATCAGCTGACCAATTAATTCCATAAGATTAAGATATATAGTCTAATTGCTTCAAGTTTCAACTTTAATTTTTTTTTTGGAAATAGTTAGTTAGAAAAGTCAAATTTAAACGTATTAAATGATCCTACGATAATTAATCCTACATAAACAAAATTTTGGGGATAAAAAAGAAAACTAAGCGAAGAACGCAAACAAATTTGACAAATTAAATTGGACAACTCGATGAAGATAGCCCGAGAAAAATTGGATTCGACAAATATTTGTAGAAAAAAATCGAAATCAGCGATTACAAATGCCTGTTTGTTTCCTTTTAATAAACTTGTAAAATTGCAATATACAAAGGCGGTGGTAGTGATTCTCATTCGATATCATAATTGCAAATATTTGGTATGATAATTACCATAATTACAAACTTATGTTATAATTGTTTAGAGAGCAAAATACGTATTTGAAAATTGCGCTTGCTACCGACCTACCGTGTGATTTGTTTGAGCTTAAATGGCACCCCCATCATGTGCCGTCCGATATGCTTCCGGATGCGTGTTGTGCTGATTAAAATGAAGGGGGAATTAAAGTATTAAACCCTCCTCCTCCTGGCTCCTGCCCCCGTAATTAGATCGCACGAGGGACCTTCCGCTCGTCTCTCCTCACTCGCGTTAGCTGCCTCGCCCGCCTCACCGCCTCCACATTCTGATGAAGAGTGCCTGTCCATCTCATTCCCCTCTCCATTGCTTACAGTTACAGGTATTCAATTTTATTTTACGGAATCTATCAAGTCTGGTGGGAGCAGATCTCGCTTCCGAAATCACCGCAACTGCTTCTTCAGAAGATTTTTCTTATATGGCTGCGATGACTTCCAGATTTATGGCGGATATTTCTACTGTTTCAGAGTTATGCTGGACTTTGACACCCTTAAGGTATCAGTCCTTGCAAAGCTTAGATTAAAAACATTGTCAAATTATATAGGATTCATTTACATAAATTTTCAAATTGTACCTTGTATAACAAACAATTTATCAAAGCTAAAAGAATTTGATTTAGGTTATGTAGTCTGTTTACAGTGAAATATCTTTTTACTGTTGTCTGGTATTCAACACTGACTCGTTTTATGCTAAATTAAAGTTTTTATCTCAAGCTGATGTTTCATATTCTTTCACATACAGTTTCAACGACTGAGATCGCTACGGTTGACTGGAGAAAGATCCTACGTCGACGAAAGGGTGTACACAGTCATTTGTTGCTTGCTCAGGACTATGCCTATTCTTAAAAGCTTAGATATAAAGGTTATATTCTCTTTTAGTTGTTGTCTATTCCCTTTGATTTAATGCCTTCTAGTTGTAATTGGCAAACAAATGCCCTTATATTAGGGATTTTCTCGACCAAATTGCCTTATTTCCAACACTGGCCATCCGGTACAGATACCGAACCAATTAATACTGATCATTGTTTATTTAAGGAATTGTTCAAGCGCTTATAGAAGGTCATTGATTATTTTAATAGGACCATAACCTGGTAATTTTGCAAATCCACCATGCGTGCAATACAATTCAGAAATTAAGAGGACCACTAGCACGTGTTGTTTAGCCTGTATCTTTATCGTCTTTACTTGGCCAAATTGCATGTTGTGCCAGTAAATTTCTTGCAGGTATAAAGAAAAACTCTCTTCATTAAGTATGGTGTGACTTGTTTTTTTTAAGAAAAATCAATATTATGCACTTCAGATCATGAACATTCTCATTTTCCTTTTTCTTCCGGAAATTCCATGCATACCCCTACAACTCGGTCCAAATCAGGTGCCTTCAATGCTTATTGCCAGAATGGTTTTAAATCTTCCACCATCCTTATTTTATTTTTGAAATCTATGAAAGAAGGGTGCATTCTTGCGTACGTCGTTGGGAGCAGTGGGGGTCTGACGTCCATCGGACCAAACTTGGTTCGAACTATCTTCTACTTCTTTCTCTCTTGACAAGTAAAAAGCATAGGAAACAAGAAAAAATTGCAAAAGAGCCCCTAGAAGATTTACAATTATCCTTTGTAATGCTCTCTATAGCTGTAATGGTATTAGAGGGCTTCCAGCTAGGTTACTTTATGTTGATATCACAAACAAAAAACCTTGTTTAAGAAAGCAAAATGTAATAAAAGATGGCATTGGTTGTCTCATGGACTTGCAACCTTATTTGAATTTGAATTTGTTTAGTGCATAATATGGTCTCTTAGTTATATGCTTACATTTCGTATTTTACCTCATTCTCTCTATGTTTTTGAACAAAACCCAAACTAAACTGAAAACCATACATGCTGATACGAATATGGAACTTTATGGTTATAATTTTGACTGCTTACTTGAAGATAACCTTTTCCATCTGCGCCATGTTTTAACTAATTTGGTAAAAGTTCTGTTTGTGCTCCTTTTTATTTGTAGTTACTTTTCTAAATTGAAAAGAGATGAGCTCATGTTTATCATTTGATATTACAGGAATATGGGAGAAGCAGTATGACACGAGCTTTATCTTGATTTCTTCACGATAATAAGTGAGAAGCAGTACGTATGACACGAACTTTTTATGTAATGTAATTCAATGATTGACATGAAAAGTGGTGTAATGGTGTAAGTGCTGCACTTTGTGTATAAAAATTTAATGTCTAGCCCAAGTAACCTTAACATGTCATGTTTAAGTCTAGCAAAAGTTAGAATTAACCCCCCCCCAAAAAAAAGTAAGATGTAAATGGTCCTGACTATTGGTAGATTCATTTTCGGTGGTTATGCAGGATACAGTCATAATGCCGGTATGTACGATGGTACACATGGTATAATTTGTGCAATCTCTTCCGTGAAGGCTTTGAAGATCAGCAGAAAGCTAGAGAAATTGCAAAGACCAGTTGAGATATTTGTTATATGGTTCGTTTTTAATGCTAGTATTGATTCGTCTTTGTACTGCAGCCCTCAGGTAAATAGGTTAAAAGACAAGTTTTGTTAATTGACAAAACTGAATACTTCAGTAGCTTTGGGAGTAAGTATTATGTGCTAGAAAATCATTTTGATAAACAAAACCTTAACTTTCACGGCTACTTCATATCTGTGTATGGGATATGATCTCATAAATCATAATACTTGCTCTTCTATATATTTTTTTTTTCTGTAGGACTTGTGTTTTATTCAGGTTATTGCATTTAGAATGAGGAGATTTTAGGTTCCAGGTGCTGCTATGGCTGGTTGTCCTGCCAAATCTATTCTACAAATATCTGATAAGAGGTTACTTTTCAACCTATTTTCTTTAAGAAAAACATGGGCTATAATAATCTCAAACAACTATAGAATATTGTTTTGGTATTGCTTTTGTACTATCCTTCCATATGTGAACTAACACTTGCATCATGTGTATAGTTTTTCTTCCATTATGCAACGAGCTTAACGCTCGTTCACAGAATCAACACAATCAAATAGAAAGAAACAAGCAATTTGAATCAATTTTGGGATAAGAAGGAAAATATCTAATAAGAACTCGAATGCCAGAACAAGGCAATTCGCCAAATGTTTAGAGTAATTTCTGGATACAAAACCATAGATGCTTAAGCCTTATATAGGCGATGTGAAAAGTAAAAGAAAAAAGAAAAAAGATAACTTGGTAAGAAAAACAAGCGAATTTAACCACGAGCTGCCATGTCAACGATAGACAGTGACGTGGCTTAACAAACTCTAACAGCTTCTGCGATTATAACTAATCGTTCCCTTCTGTCTGCTCTCCAGTGGAGCTTGATTGGAGCCTCCTGTTCTGAGCGTTCACCTCTTGGGTCCCACTGTCAGTCTTTGATTTTATAATAATTGGCTGACCGTTCTCTCTGACCTTACTGCCCAATTCTTCTTCTTCTTCATTCAATTTCACCGTCTCAACGGTCACCCCTAAATCAGTGATTTCGCGTCGCAATTCTCCCTCCTTCAAAAAATTCGTGTCCTCACGAATAAAATTGGGAAACTTTTGCACCATCTCCTCATAGTTCTCCCATGTTGCTTCATCATCAGGCTGATTTCGCCATTGTACCAGTACTTGCGGTTCAGCAACATTTCGTCGCTTGACTAAGCGTCGCCCCAGTATCAATTGTGGTATACGATTCAAATCCAAACCTGGAACCTCTATTGGTAGTGTTGGGGAAGGTATCTGAGTGTCACCGATCTTGGCTTTCAACTGAGAAACATGAAAGACCAGATGAATGAGCGATCCTGGTGGGAGGTTCAATTTGTAAGCAACAGGACCCACACACTTCAACACCTCGAATGGGCCATAATACCTTGAACTCAGTTTCTGATTACGTACTCCTCCCACTGTGATTTGCCTATAGGGTTGTAATTTGAGGTAGACCCAATCACCTTCAGAAAATTTCCGTTCAGTGCGATGTTTATCGTCATTCTTTTTCATACGACTCTGAGCTTTCTTCAAATTGGACTTCAATTGGAGTAGTGTTGCCTGTCTATCCTTCAGAAATGCATTGACAGCCTCCACTGTGCTTTTGGGAGCACTACCCAACCCTAGTAATGGAGGTGGATACCCATATAAAGCTTCGAAAGGCGACAGCTTGGTGGCACTGTGCCAACTGGAGTTGTACCACCATTCAGCTAGTGAGAGGTAATTGCCCCATTTCCCTTGTTTGTCATACACCATTCCTCTTAGGTACTGCTCTAGGCATTGGTTAACCTTCTCCGTTTGGCCATCTGATTGTGGATGGTAGGCAGTGCTCATATTCAAATTCACCCCTAACTTTAGCATTAACTCGTTCCAAAACTTACTGGTAAATACCGGATCCCTATCCGACACTATATTCAATGGCAGTCCATGGAGTTTATACACATTATCCATGAATACTTGGGCTACCATAGAAGCACTGAAAGGATGAGGAAGACCAATAAAATGAGCATACTTAGTTAAGTGGTCTACTACCACTAACACAACCTCGTACCCTTTTGATTTGGGTAATCCAGTGATAAAATCAATGCCTACACTTGCCCATGCTTCATTAGGTATAGGTAAAGGCTGGAGAAGACCTGGTGAGGATGTATGCTCAGTTTTATTGATTTGACAGTTATCACATTGTTGGACAAAAGTGTGTACACTCTCCTTCATTCCTGGCCAGTAAAAGTTTCTTTTTGCTCTTTGGTATGTTGCAGTGATGCCAGAATGCCCCCCTAAAACTGAATTATGCAATTCTTTCAACACTTGCAGCCTCCATTCTCCCTGATTTCCTACACACAGTCTTCCCTTGTATCTCAGCACACCATGTAATTCGGTCAAGTGATGAGATGAATTTGCTGAATTTCCTTCTTTGCCCTTGCTGATCTTTTCCTTCAAACTTTCAATCCAGTTATCACCCACATAGCTACTCTTTATCTCATTCACCCATTGAGGAATCAGCTCACCGACTCCCATAATTTCAGCCTCTTTCTCTTCTTTTCCTTCAATTTTCCCTTCTTGCCCTTCTCCCCTCTTCAGTTTATCCAACTCCTTCTCTTTCACACTTTCTCCTACTTCATTCTCATCTTGCTCTTCCTTTCTAGATAATGCATCAGCTACTTTGTTTTCTACACCCTTCTTATATTCAATCTTGTAATTCAAACCCAATAGTTTACTCAACCCTTTATGCTGCATAGGTGTGTTTACCTTCTGTTCCAGCAGGTATTTCAAGCTCACCTGATCAGTTTTAATAGTAAATTCATTTCCCAAAAGGTAGTGCCTCCATTTAGTCACTGCTGTGTATAGAGCAAGGAGTTCTTTCTCATAGGTTGACAAGGCTTGATTCTTCACTCCCAATTTCTTGCTCAAGTATGCTATTGGCCTCTTGTTCTGCATCAAAACAGCACCAATGCCCTCTTGACTTGCATCTGTCTCAACTACAAAAGGTTGTTGGAAATCAGGCAACTTGAGTACTGGGGCTGTCATCATGGCCAACTTCAAATGATCAAAAGCTTGTTGTGCTTCATTACTCCACCTAAAAGTATTTTTCTTTAATAATTCTGTTAGTGGTTTTGAGATAAGTCCATAACCCTTTACAAATTTCCTATAGTAGCCAGTAAGGCCTAAAAAACCCCTTAATCCTTTCATATTTTTAGGACTTGGCCAATTGTTCATAGCCTTAATTTTTTTAGGATCTGTGGCTACCCCTTCTTTGGAAATTATATGCCTTAAATACTCAACCTTATGAACCCCAAAGTCACACTTGGACTTTTTAACAAACAATTGATTTTCTAGTAAGGTTTGGAGTTCCATTTTAAGATGAATTTTATGAGAATCCAAGTCCTTACTATAAACCAGTATATCATCAAAGAAAACCAACACAAACTTCCTCAGATAGGGCTTGAAAACAGCATTCATCAAAGCTTGAAAGATGGCAGGAGCATTAGTGAGGCCAAAGGGCATGACTTGGAATTCAAAAAGTCCCTCATGAGTTTGAAATGCTGTCTTGTACACATCAGCTTCATCCATTCTGATTTGGTGATAACCTGACCTCAAATCAAGTTTTGAAAAGTAATGCACTCCCTCCAATTCATCCAATAGGTCATCAATTAAGGGTATGGGGTACTTGTTCTTAACAGTATTATCATTCAACCGTCTGTAATCAATACACATGCGCATGTTTCATCCTTCTTCTTTACTAACAACACTGGTGATGAATAACAACTGGTACTGGGCTGAATTAAGCCTTTTTGCAACAGCTCCTGTGTTATCTTCTCAATTTCCAATTTTTGAAAATGTGAAAACCTATAAGGTCTGAGGTTGATAGGTTTAGAATCTGGTTTAAGTGGAATTTTGTGGTCAATGGCTCTCTTTGGAGGTAGAGTTTTTGGTTCTTCAAACACACCAGGATATAACTCAAGCAATTCATGCATACCTTTATCAATTACCCCACTGTGCCCCTTGTTTTCTTCTTCTAATTTGAACAATTGTGCAATAAACACTTCACTTCCCTTCTGTCTTTCTTTTCCCACATACACTTCTTCCAATACTCTAATCTCAGCTTTCACCTTCTCTACAAACAATTTGACCTCTTTACCCTCTAACTCCAAAATTGTCATGACTCCCTTCTTTAGATTAATTGTGACATCATTCATTTCAGCCACCCAATCACAACCTAAGACAAGACAATATCATACCCAGGTACCTTCAAAATTCTCAAATCAGCTTCTAATTGATGGTCCTGTATATCAAATTTCACCTTGAGACACATCCTATCTGTTCTCAATCTCTCACCTCCTGCACTTCTAAATATTTTGGAAGGTGTAGGTACAACAGGTAAGTTCAACTCCTCTACCAAGACTGGATTTATAAATGAATGAGTAGCTCCTGTATCAACTAATACACACACAGGAATATTCCCAATTTTACCCTTGTACCTAAATGTTATGCTAAAACCAGCATTACCAGTAATACTCAAGGTCACCAATTGTTCTTCCCCTACTTCCTCTACTAGTTCCTCAGGAATCTCAACTCCATAGTGATTATTATCAGCTCCTTCTTCTTCACCTTCAATAGCATGCAAACCCTTAACACACCTATGACCTTGACTCCATTTGTCATTGCATTTGTAGCACAACCCTAATGCCCTTTTTTGTTCAATGGAAAGATTTTGGGAAGTTTTTGGATACTGGTTATAGGTTTTAGGATTAAGGTTTACTTTGGGTGATTGAATTTGTTCATTGCCTCTTTTAGGTCCAGTGTCAGTATATTTGATGGTTTTGAAGTTTGTGGAATTTATGGGTTTTGGGTTTGAGTAATATTGAGGTTTTAAAAATCCCACTCTTCTGTCTACTGGATTCACTACTAATTCAATCTCCAAGGTAAGGTTAAATGCTTCATCCAAGGTTTTTGGTTTGAAGAGATTGATTGAGTTTTGTATTTCTTCTTTTAAACCACAAATGAAACTCCAAACAAAGAAAAACTCATTCCTTATTCCAATTTCAATCATCAATCTTGCTTTGGCTCTTTGAAAATCTCTTATAAAATCTTCAACTGTACCACCTTGTTGTACCCTCTTGAATTGGACTACTGGATTTTGATTTGTTCTCACCTTAAAACGATCCAAAATGGCATTAACCAATATAGGCCAAGGCGGATCCGGGTGCTCAACCCGATAGCAGCTGAACCACTCTTCAGCATCACCAACAAAACTCATTGCTGCCATGTGTACCTTATACCTTTCAGGAGTTTGATAATACTCAAAATAGAATTTACACTGTTCTAACCAATCACCAACTTTAGTACCATCGAATACTGGTAATTCAATCCTAGGTAAAACTACCCTCTGTGTCTGTGATGGGTCATGGTACCTGTTAGCCCTTCTATAGCCATTCTGGTCCTCATATTCAAACTCCACTGGTCTCTCTTCTTCTCGATCTAGAGCTGCTGATATATGACCACTATTACTACTTTGGCCAATCTCAGGACCCTTCCCAGTCTCTTTTGCTTTGATCGATTTATTCATCGCTTCCATCATCATCATCATTTGTTGAAACCTCTCCTCTTGAACTCGATTAGAGATCTGAAACTGTTCGTCACGCATTTGAAAACCAGTATGCACTTCTTTCGCCATTTGATTTAGTTTTTCATTAATAGTGGCCAGATCTAACTGAATCACCACATCCTCAGGTGGATCATTTACCCTTTTTGGCGGCATCGTCGTCCGCTTCTCCTACTACCCAGCTGCAATCTTTTTGCTATGATACCACTTGCAACGAGCTTAACGCTCGTTCACAGAATCAACACAATCAAATAGAAAGAAACAAGCAATTTGAATCAATTTTGGGATAAGAAGGAAAATATCTAATAAGAACTCGAATGCCAGAACAAGGCAATTCTCCAAATGTTTAGAGTAATTTATGGATACAAAACCATAGATGCTTAAGCCTTATATAGGCGATGTGAAAAGTAAAAGAAAAAGGATAACTTGGTAAGAAAAACAAGCGAATTTAACCACGAGCTGCCATGTCAACGATAGACAGTGACGTGGCTTAACAAACTCTAACAGCTTCTGCGATTATAACTAATCGTTCCCTTCTGTCTGCGGTTATAACTAGCTTCATTGTGATACGGAGCATCTGGACAGTGCTTGAGAATCTCTCGAGCATCATCAATGTGACCACGAGATGCGACAGCAATAAGGAGAGGGTTGTTTCCCTGCTTTTTGTTGACAAGATAACCTAAAGAATGGTCATGTTCCAACATTACTTTGATCACATCAGTTTGGTTCCGATGCACAGCATACTGAATCAGACTGTGTCCTGACTTGTTTTCCACTTTGGCTAAATCAGGAAGATTCTGCATAATTTTTTTTATGATACCTGCAAATATGTATGATGCACCAATAAATAACAGCGCCAAATGTTTACCAGACCATGTTTCATAGCAATTACTTTGAGAAGTAATGCTCAAATAAATCAATATTGGCAGTTCGTTACAATGCCAGACAGTTTCGGATTTAGGATACATCTTCTAACATACTCACCTAGATTTCTATTTCTCACAGCTGCATGGAGAGCGTTGTCATCATAAGCTCCCGTTGGATTGGGGAGATGAGTTCCCAACAACTTCTGGAAGACATCATCAAAACCCCTCATGACTGCAATATACATGGGTGATTCATTATAGTTGTTAACTTTTTGTGGGAAGTTAGGTTCAGCTTCAATCAGTTCCAGCGCAAGGTCTGTATGGCCGTGGTGAATTGTTAAAATTATCAGCACCAATTACTATCGGAAGGCCCAAGCCCATTAATCAATTCTAGAGTATTCAAGATATATATAGCCGGTTATAATGCAAGTAGATTATCCTAGAAAGTTTTATGCTCTCGTAACATATCATAGTTAGAAGACATGCACATATCATGTACTCTTTAGAGAAATCAACCGACATATATTAGTAATGTCGGTAGAATAAATATGTAATATCTAGAAACTTTAGTACCGACATATATATTAGTATAAATAGGAGGTGAATTAGAATCAAGAGTAACTATATCATAGCCTTGTAAAATCTTGTATACTCCTTTAAATAAGAGATCAAGTTATATAAACTCCTCTCTTCTACCATCCACAATCCGATTACAATTTCCAACATTTGGTATCAGAGCCAAGATTCGAGTATCAAGTTAGCGAAGTAGACAAGGGCGTTCGTGTAGTATAAGAAGCATCCTAAGACGATGTCTTCCGGTATTAACGTAACAATGGCGCAATCGATGGTTCCCGTATTTATGGGAGAAAATTATGCCATGTGGAAGATTAAGATGCGGACGCTGCTACTCTCGCAGGGATTGTGGATGTCGTCGAACAAGGTTTTACGGTGCCAACGGGAGCATTGACACGGGAGCAAAAGCAACAACAAATGAAGGATGCTAAGGCCCTGTTTCTAATTCAACAGGGTGTTGTCGAAAGTCTATTTCCACGGATAAGTGGAGCAACTACATCCAAGAAGGCATGGGAGACTTTGAGAGAGGAGTTTGAAGGCTCTGAGAAGGTGAAAGCGGTGAAGTTGCAAACACTAAGAAGGCAATTTCAAAACCTCCAAATGAAGGAGTCGGAGAAGATCAAGGAGTACTTCTCGCGAGTCGTTGAAATTGTCAACCAGATGCGGACATATGGAGAAGACATCTCTGATCAGAAGGTAGTTGAGAAAATTTTAATTAGCCTCACCGATAAATATGATTACATCGTTACTGCGATAGAAGAATCAAAAGATCTATCGACGCTTTCGATTCAACAACTGATGAGCTCTTTGGAGTCACATGAAGAGAGAAAGCTCCAACGCGAAGTAAATTTGGTAGAAGACGCATTCCACTCCAAGCTGAGCTTCAAACCTCGTTATAACCCCACGAGTCAACCAAATATCCAAGAAGAAGAGAGACAAGATGCAGACAAGCAGTCGTCGCAAAAGGAGAAAGCACCAGGTTCGAGTTATTCAAATTTATGGTGCGATATACACAAAAGGTCGAACCATAGTACATCTGAACGTTGGTCAACAAAGAGATGCAACAAATTGTTCGTGTTTTTCTATAGCTTATTATTAACCCTAATACACCTAATTTGATTGCAAGCATACAATCTTGCCTAGTAGTAGTTCGGGTGTCGAATCCACAGGGACAACTCGTAAAGTACTGGTTCTCACCAATTCATTAAGCTAGACATACAAAGTTTGAGTTGGTTTCTAAATCTAATTAAGTCGAAAGAAACAAATAATAAATGTTTTGAGTCTGATTCAAGTGTAAGAGTTCCAGGGGCTTTGGCATTCCTATCCACTAGGGTCTCAATCTACTCGATTCGTGTTTCTAAAGCGTGCGTGGGTGTTAGTCTAAAGTGATAATAGCGTGCACTTCACGGTTAAGTACTTCGTGGGCTAATATCGTACTTTTGGGTTATCTCGGACTTCTCGGTTAAGTACTTCGTCCTAATAACCTATTCTTTACTCTTTTTGTTCGGGGAGTTAATGCAAGTGATTTTTAGTCATTGAAAATATCCCTAAATCCATGTATTGGTGGAGTAAGGTTAAACCACACAATCCATGCATAAATCAAGCGTTAAAAAAGTAAATTGCTAATAGTCAATAAAATCCACAAATCGAGTAAGAAAGAGTGCACCTAGTTTCGAGTTTTACATGCCATCGCTCCCTAGAGAGGAGATTAGCCTCTCATATGGGCGCAAAAAGTTACAAATGGGATAACAGTTTGTTACCAAAGCTTAGAGAGAGGAAAATAGAGTAGAGAATACAAATCTAAGCACAAATCTCTTCTCCCTTGAGTTTCTCCTTCTCCAAATCGCCCTAGATCTGAAACCCTAGCTCTTGAAATCGTTCCTAGTTCAAAAGAAGTGTGTAATGGCGGCCTCCCCCTTTGGGGAAGAAGGTGTGGGCTATAAGAATGATTCTGGGACTGTAGCAGCTGAAAATTCGGAAGCAGTGAAGAATTTGCGGGTCGCAATAATGGTGCAAAATTGTGGCAGTGAGCTGTTTAGTAGAAGTTGTGTTATTGTGGGTCGCAATAAATTATTGTAGGTCGCAATTTTCCTCTGATACTTGCCTCTACGTGCCGTCTAGCTTCCGATCGTGTCCGGACTTGCTCCAAATTATTCCCATTTGCTTCTAGTACCTGAAAATACATGAAAACATAGCAGCATCTCGAACTTGGTGCATTATCTAAACTAAATGGCTTTAAACCAACAAACGAGGATAGATTTAGATACCAAATCCTACTTAAAAGATATATGAAATTTAGGCTTATCACAAATGCAAGAAGATCGGCCACATAGCACGAATATGCAGATCAAGAATTAACGACCGAGCAAACTTCATAGAAGAAAATGAGAGTCATGAAAGTATCTTCTATGCATGCCATGCTACAAATGAAGAAGGGCGACACATGGTTCCTTGACAGTGGTTGCACAAATCACATGACCGGCAACCGTAAATTATTTCACCACATCGACACTTCGTATGAGACAAAGGTACGCATGGGAAATGGCTCGATTGTTCAAGCAAAAGGAAAGGGAAGTATTGCCGTACAAACTAAGATGGGTCCGAAATTTATCCGAGATGTACTATTGGTTCCAGACCTTAAACAAATTTGCTGAGCGTGGGGCAATTAGTTCAAAACGGGTATGCAGTTTATTTTGAAGATGGAGGCTGCACTACTACAGAATTGCAAATCAACACCGGTTTTTTTACATTCAAAACCGGTTTTCCTACCGGTGTTGATCGGGCCGGTGCTGATTCCATGTTAGATTAGCACCAGTTTTAAACCGGTACTAAATTTAATATATAACACCGGTTTTTTAATAAAAACCGGTGCTAAAAGTAGATAAACAACACCGGTTTTTTTATAAAAACCGGTGCTAAAAGTAGTATACAACACCGGTTGTTTCATAAAAACCGGTGCTAAAAGTTACATTCAACACCGGTTTGTTCATAAAAACCGATGCTAAAAGTAGTATACAACACCGGTTGTTTCATAAAAACCGGTGCTAAAAGTTACATTCAACACCGGTTTTTTTTACTCAAATGGTGCTGATTTGTTACATTTAGCACCGGTTTGGTTAAATAACCAGTGCTGATTTTTTTTATTGTTTGAAATTCGGTTTATATTAAGCTAGCCTCCGAATTTGCTAGCCATAAATTAAATATTCACATGCACAAAATATATAATGGACAAAACATTATACAAATGAAACAACACATAATTTAAAAGTATCATCTTTACTAAATTTGATAGTTTCAACAAAAACAAGCTAACTTTACAATATCTCTCACATTGCCTTAAATTTCATAGTATGCCAAACATTTTTCCAAAAAGAATTTAGCCCACATTGTCTGAAATTGTTTAAGATCTTCCATCGAATACGGTGATGAACTTAAGCACTCCATGAAATTAATATTGAACTGTTAATGTAAACAAGAAATAGAGCAATACAGTATGACTCCATATTTGGAAAGTTTGAGAAAGAGCTTGACTGGCTTTGCATATTACTGGAGAAATGCTATTGGAACCAAGCACAGATATTAAAAGTGACAACCAAAGATATTAAAAGTGTAGTAACTATGTCATGAAATAGATTTATACCTGTATTGGAAAACCATCGAAAAATGTAGTAACTAGGGACAACATTAACTTCATCACATAGAATCCACATTTCTTATCGTCATTTTGCTGAGGGCACTGTATTGCACATTTAAAAAAAAAATATTAGTATTGTGAAAATTGCAAGTAGCAAATATAGAATAAGGATTATATTTTGAAGCATAATTTACCTGTTTAATTGAATATTTTATTTCCTTGGTTTTTTTATTGTGTTGTCCTCCTAAGGATTTATATGATGCAAAAATCCTGTAATTAACAAAACTAATTTTTTACTACATTCCAACAGAGTAATTGACAGTACAACAACCAGTATGATGTTCGACATATGCTGTGATTCAATTTTCTATACATTAGAGCATAGTTCAACCCAATAGTTCGGGAACTTGGGCCATTTTTCTATAGTGATATCAAATTTAATTCTTGCCAACAATCCAACCCAATTGTTAAAAGTTGCGGCATTTGTTCCTATTGCCCTTCCGAACTCATCAAACTGAACATTAGGTAACATCCCCTTTGCTCCCAACTTTAATAACATAGTCGCACCTCTAGATGGTTTCTTGCTATTTGCAGCCCCCGAATTAGCCCCCGAATTATTGGCGTCCTCTACTCCGCTAACATGGTCTAAATCCATGCCCCCCACATTATTTGCATCTTCTAACCCATCAAAAATCCTTACTCGTCTCTTGCCTAATTTATATGATTAAAAAAAAAGACTCACTCCAGAAATAAATCCAACACAGAGAATTCGCGAAACAGAAAATTGTTATAACAGTGGTAATGAACCATAATTTTGTGATTTATAGTAATTTCTAATAATATACACCGGATGTTACTAAGTTTATTTGTTTAATTACCTGGTAACTTAGTTTCAAAACCCAAATTAACTCCCTATTAGACTTGACTAAGTTTACTGGTTTGTGATTTATAATAATTTTAAATATTCTACACTAAATATTACTAAGTTTTACTGGTATACCTGTTAACTTAGTTTCAACTTTCAAGACCCAAATTAGTCTAATTATAGTAGCAAGGCCCTTAACCAAATGAAGAGACATTTTATTCAAGGCAATACATACATATATAAATTTGATTTGTATTATTCGATGCTTGCTAATTCGCAATTTTTCCCAGAAAGAGGTAACTTAGCTCCCTTCCGATTAGGTAAGAAATTAATGCCAAGAAATTAGCAAGGCTCCTCCAAATCAAGGCTAAGAATTGGCGGGGGGTGCGGCTCCTCCACGGCAGTTGTGCGGCTCCTCCACGACGGTGGTGCGGTGAAGAAGCGGTCGTGCAGCCTCCACGGCGCTGGCTCGGATCGGGCCCCTCTACGGCCCGTGCAGCGGCTCCAGCGGGAAAATTTGAGGGGGTGGGGGGAGTCGCAAGGGTTTAGCCCAGCGGGAAAATTTGAAACAGAAAGAAAGAGGCGTCTAGGGTTTAAAACATTACACCAGATACATTCAGCACCGGTTTATTACTAATAATCAGTGTTGTATGTCATACATTTAGCACCGGTTTATTACTAAAACTGGTGCTAAACATTCAGCACCGGTTATTTTAAAAAACCGGTGCTAAATGTGTGACACTACAACACCGGTTATTAGTAATAAACCGGTGCTGAATGTTGAGCACAGGTTTTAGTAATAAACCGGTGCTGAATGTTGAGCACCGGTTTTAGTAATAAACCGGTGCTGAATGTTTAGCACCGGTTTTAGTAATAAACCGGTGCTGAATGTATGACATACAACACCGGTTATTAGTAATAAACCGGTGCTGAATGTTTAGCACCGGTTTTACAAATAAACCGGTGTTGTATGTCAAACATTTAGCACCGGTGGTACTTTTAACATGTGCTAAAATACATACAACACCGGTTTCATCAAATCCGGTGTTGTTTGACCGGTGCTGATTTGCAATTCTGTAGTAGTGTTGCAAAATTTTCGACCGAAGAAATAAAAATCAAATGATAGCAAGAATACAAATGGAGAAGTCTAGAAGCTTTCCACTCCACATAAGCTACGCTCCGCATTTGGCACTAAGAAATGAGATGATCGAGCCACGAGAGAAAGATAATACACAAAGCCAAGACAGATCAAGTTCAAGCACTACAAGTCCAGAATCAAACCCGAATGCTAGTCGAACAGCTAAAGAAGGGTCTACGATATCAAAGTCATCCCCTAAGCAAGTAAGATCTTTACCTGAAATTTACGAGTCATCTAATTTCTCAATAGTTGAACCTCAAATCTTTGAAGAGTCCAAGAAGCATGAAAATTTGAAGAAGGCCAGGGAGGACAAAATCTACATGATTGAAAAGAACAACACTCGAGAGCTTTCAAATCGACCAAAAAATTGTGAAGTCATTTACAAGACAAAGTTAAATTCTCACGGCGAAGTAAAAAACTACAAAACGAGATTGATGACAAAAGGTTTCATACAAAAATCCGACATCAACTATTGGGAGACATGTTCCAATGAAAAGGCTAGAAGTTCAAAAGAAGTGGCGATCATATCAACATGCTGTTGGAAACAGAGGATGGCGTCTCTTCTTTTCTCTCGTCAGGAAGCGACTCTCAAGGCGATCACCAAAAACCAAAACTTTTCAAACCACCAGCCCCATCTCACCTACGCCCAAGTGACAGCCAACACCTCTACAGCAGTTAATGAAGGCCTGAACACCACCCAGCAGACCCCAGTACTTTTGCGCAGGAAGCAAGCCACCATTAATGCCATTCGTAGAGCTACGACAGCAAGGAACTATGAGACTTCTAACACCACCAAGGATAGCTCGGTATTATTACGCAGGAAAGAGGCAACTGTGCATGCTATTCGGATGGCCAATCAAGAGGTGACATTAGGAAAGACACTCCTCCACAGGGAGCACGCCTTGAACCAGGAAGCAAAACCATATCTCGGAGAAGATGCGGCATTTAAGCAAGGTGAGGAGAATCAACCATCAAAAGAGGAAGCATGGACAACAGTGCATATGAAACATTATATGCGCAAGGCAAAAACTAGTAAGTATACCAACCCTCACCTTGAAAAGAGGCTGCAGCTATTGAAAAGCCAAGGGAAATGTTTCAGATGTTTGGAAAAAGGCCATACGCAAGTTAACTGTAGGAATGCATTAAGTGCTATACTTGCAGCAAGCATGGCCATACCTCGGGAAGATGCAAAAGGAAAAGCTTCACCAATACAAATAGGCCTATACAAAACAACATCAAACCACACAAACCATCAGCTGAAAACAGAGGAGAACACAACCCACCTAAGAATACAAAACAAGAGAGTATTGAAAGAAAAGAGCCAACCATGGATAATTGGCAGACCGTGCCGATGATGCCCGCAAGCCGTCTACCGGGTACAAGACCTGAACAACAGACGGTCTATGTGCCTAACAGAGATGGTTTTCACCCAACGAATGAAGAGTTAGACAGAGCTGCAGCAGTGCATGCCGGACCCAACGTCAACAAACAGACCTTGCCGCAAAGGTTGTCGACAACTTTAGCCGCTCAACTCAGGCACCACCCGAGGGCTTTCGAGGTCGGGCAACTCGATCCAGCAACGGCCGACTACATAGTAATATTCCCAACGAAGGATCTCCGTAACCATACCGTGCAGGTGGGAGTCTTTGCTATTGATTTTAACACTTATGTGCAGCTGGCCGAGTGGAAGAAGAGCCAGGGCATGGTCTACGACCCATTAGAACACAAAGCACGAATCTGCATAACTGGTGTGCCCCCACACGGGTGCAATATTGATGATATCGACCAGTTACTATCTGGAGTTGGACATGTCGTTAAAATGGCACCGGTTTTCAGAATTGGAAACTATCACTCGGTCCGGGTCCTGATAGCAACTCAAAATCCATTGTTCATCCCAAAAACCATGTTAATGCGGCAACACACGTATGCAAAACTTGTTTATCTGAAACCCGAGGGATGGCTGCACACTCCGACTGCCCAGGCACTTAACGAAGGAGGTGATAGTTGTATTAACAACCCAAGGCATGGTGGGCCACGCATGCCACCGCAGAACCGTTGCAAAGATTCTCTAGACTCAAGTGACTACAACAACTCAGTCACGGATGAGTATCGAATGGGGGCTGACTCAACATACTCAAGGAGGGAGAGAGAGATTCAACAATGGAGTCTGGGGAATAACCTACTGGAGGCACAAGTTCAGAACAGACTGGAGATCGGCCAGAGCTCTGCACAGGAATTGAGGTTTGTCTTGATAAATGACAAATCGCTTCTGATCAAAGACAAGCAAAAGGAAGTAACTTTAATCTCTGGAGACAAAAATCAGCTCTTTGAATTACCAATCCTGGCTCCCAAAGTCAACATGAGGCCAAGGCACAAGAAAGCACTTTTCACATGACCGTTACAGCCTCCTTGGGAAGTGTTCTCTTGCATGCGCAGTACAACCAAGCTAAGGAATTCAAAATAGCTTTGAAGAAAATCAACCTTACCAACCCCACGTGCTACCCAGGAAGCATGAGCTGGAAAGAACAAACTAATCATAGTCAGCACCCACCATTCTCTATCTTTTTTGATAAAAATGCTTCGGCCCAAAGCCCATTCAAGCCTTTACAACAAGTCTCGGCCTCAAGCCCAGTTCGCATCTCAGCCAACAGCCCAAATTTCTTGGCCAATGAGCAGCCATCTCTGGACCCGAATCTGGAGGAGTCTTCTATGGAGTTTGACGGGCTGCACTCACCACCAGGCTTTGAGGGCCCGCCACGGTTCACAGCTGATATGTCACCTAGAAGAAGTCCAAGACTTAAGAAGAAGAATGATGGCCCTTATATTTCGGCCATAGACAAGGCCCGTGCAGTATTGGGTTACGATGGCAGCAGCTACAACACACTAAAGAAGAATAAGAGGAAGTCATTGCATGAAGATGAAGTTGAGCTGAGCTACCTACGCTCCTATGACCCACTGACAGAAATACAAGCACAACTGATTGTGGCAGCAGCAGGCACTCCAATAACCAGCGAAATGGAGGTGCAAGTTAGCTTCCTGGTGCGTGATGGCGAAGGCAGCAAGGGACCGGTGGTGGTCAACTAGAAGTCAAAGTGAAAGATGAAGGTTTCAGGTTATTTCTGGATTATGTAGTGTGTTCGTTTTAGTTGCTTTAATTGTTCTTATATGGAAGAGGCAAGATTAGTTAAGGTTAGAAGAAGGGTGGTGTTCTCGTTTTATTTCAAGGCAAGATGCCTTTGTATCCAGAAATGTTGAGGGAAAAATATGAAATTCATAATGCAAAGTCTAATGAAATTAGTGGTAGCAGTTTATTAGACTTAGCTTTTCTGTTTAGGGAAGTTGATGGATTAGGAAAGGTTAGCAGCAAGGAGATGAATTTGTTTTATGTTTTCCAAACTCTGAGACCTCTGTATCCGAAACATTTTAGTGAACAATTGGAGTGAGTAGAAAGGAAATTTGTTATCGTTCCCTGTGCATGAATGAAACATTTTCGCGGATTGTTAAAGAAAAAAGAGGGGATGATTACCAGCACAAAGATGTGCCATTTGTGATTAAATGAATCAAAACATCAAACTCAAATTCATCTCATGGAATGTTCGGGGGCTGAATGAAAAGAAAAAAAGACTAGCAGTACGGGAAACCTTCTTATTGGAGAAACCTGGCCTAGTTTGTCTACAAGAAACAAAGTTAGACAAAATAGATCAGAGAATTCTTAGAGAAACATGTGGATTTAGACTGCAAGAACATGAGGCAATACTGTCACAAGGAACCAGAGGAGGTCTAATAATCGCATGGGTGCCGGCAAAATTTACCCTTCTGCAATCAGATGCCAGAATCTACAGCTTAAGTATTTTACTTAAGAATAATGTTGATGGGACTAAATTTTGGTTCTCTGGGATATATGGGCCATCAACACCGCAAGGAAGAGCTATGTTCTATGATGAATTATCTGCGATTAGACCAATTGATAGTACACCTTGGATAATTGGTGGGGATTTAAACATCACATTGGATTCTGAAGATCGAAACAGTAACACACAAGTGGAGATGAGGACAACACTAACCTTTGCAAATCTGATTTCATCACTGGGATTAATAAACACGACATTACACGGGAGGCGGTTCACATGGTCTAATGAAAGGCAGCAACCACACATGGCAAGGTTAGACAGATTCCTAATCTCAACAGAATGGAATATGAAATACCCGAACTCAAATCAGAAAGCATTAGCCAACACTTCATTGGATCATTGCCCTATCTTGTACACGGCAAGAACAAGTTGGGACAGGTCAAAGCTTTTTAGATTTGAGAACTGCTGGCTCAGGCAGCAACAATTCACAGCAATGGTCAAAGAAACATGGCTCGGGATGGAACAGGCACAGTCAGCAGAGCAACTACAATTAAAGTTAGCCAGAATCCAGAAATGCATAATAGAATGGACAAAGAACAAAACAGGAAACATCAAGAAGCAGCTTCAGGTTTGTAGAGATTATCTGGAATGGATTGATAAAGTCAAGGAAAGAAGAAGCACGACTCAACTCGAAAAATACATCACAGCAATAATCAAAGCAAGATATGCGGAATTAGCATTGCATGAAGAGGACATGTGGAGGCAAAGAGCGCGCACCAAGTGGGAATTAGAAGGCGACAAAGGTACGAAATATTTTCACACCATTGCTTCGATAGCAAATAATCACAACAAAATAACGGAGATAGAGTATCAAGGAGAAACATGCTCAGATCAAACCTCCAAGGCAAAGGCTTTCTTCGACCATTATGTCAACTTGATAGGTACGCACTCTCACACGATGCCACACATACAATGGGATAATTTATATCCAGTATCGGAGGAACTGTCAGACTTAGATAGCTTAGCAGTACCTATCACAGTACTCGAAGTCAAAGAGGCCATTCGGCAATGGCCCAACCACAAAAGTCCAGGACCAGACGGTTTCTCGGGAGAATTTTATAATTTTTTCTGTGACATCATAGCACCAGACCTTTGTTCAGTATACCAAAACACAACAGCGAAAAAGGAGTCTTTGACATTCTTGAACGGTTCCTACATTGTACTGTCACCAAAAAAACCGGCTCCCAACACAGTACATGACTACCGCCCCATAAGCCTTCTACATGGAGTACAAAAGATTTTCTCTAAGGTACTGGCAAATCGGTTACAACACAAACTACCAAAACTGCTTCACAACGCACAGACAGGATTCCAAAAAAATCGGCAAATCACAGAAAGTTATATCTACGCGCACGCAATGCATCCTGCATAAAGCCAAAAGGATTAACTTCCAGTTGCCATTTTTAAAGTAGACTTTGCAAAAGCTTTTGATACGGTCAGTTGGGAATTTATTGTGAAAGTTCTGCACCATCAAGGCTTTCCGAATGAATGGATATCTTGGATAGAAAAAACAGTCTTAACAGGTTTTTCGCAAATCATGATAAATGGCCTACTTGGGAAGAAAATCCAGCTAAAGCGCGGGGTCAGACAGGGAGACCCCCTATCACCATTTCTGTTTATCCTCGCAATCGATTTTCTTGCTCGATATGCACAAAAGCTTACGGACATACAAGCACTGCGAATGCCCTTCCCGGATATGACACCATGTTTACTCTATGCCGATGACGCGCTTTTCTTTGTGAAACCAGAACTCCAACAGCTGCAGGCACTGCAGATTATGCTCATGGTTTTCGAAAAGGTATCAGGACTATCCGTTAATTTGGCAAAGTCTGAATTACTAATTTCTCAAGGAGCTCAGGCAGAACAGCGAGTTTTAGCAAATGTCCTTGGATGCAAACTAGGTAGCTTTCCCTTCACATACCTCGGTCTCCCATTATCCAACAAAAGATTGCCAAGATCAGCATTCCTACCTTTGATTCAAAGGATGAGTACGCGTCTGGCGAGTTGGGCTGCAAAGCATCTCTCCATTGCAGGAAGGATAGTCCTAATCAACTCGATACTGACATCAATCCTGACATATTACATGACATGTCTCAAAATGCCTAAGTGGGTACTCAGCAAGATGGACAAGATAAGAAGGACATTTCTATGACATGGAGTTTCATCAGAATAAAAAAGAATGAGCTTAACGAATTGGAACATAGTGTGTACACCAAAAGAACATAGAGGGATGGGAATCATGGACTTGGAAAATTTCAATCAGGCGCTCCTACTCAAGTGGCTCTGGCAATGGGGAAGACCAGAAAAGACACTATGGACACCAATCATGCAGCATCGTATAACACCACAGACATTGCTACCAGATGTACCGCTCTTCACGAAAGAAACAAAGACTTTTGTACAATTCAGCCGCATGTCCTTTCAATACAAGCCAGGTAATGGACGAAAAATCTCTTTGTGGCACCATAATTGGGGCAATGGCATATTAAGACTTGAATTGCCAAACTTGTTCACGCATGCCCTGGATCCTGACGTCACTCTAGCAGAAGCTAAACAAGTCAACACAATACAAGATTTATTCATCCATATGCTAACAGACATGGCATGTGAGGAGTTAGACATTTTGCAACGAAAACTGGTACAAGTCGCTCTAAATCGGCTTGAGGAAGATGGAATCCATTGGCAGTGGTCGGACATAGGAACATATACAGTCAAAAGCGATATCAAAGATTGAAGGATGGGCCACGAATTCAAACAACAATTCACAGAATCTGGAAACTGCATGCACCGCCACGAATGAAAGTATTTGGATGGCTTTTGATAAGAAACAAACTAGTCACAATTGACAACCTCAAAAAGAAAGGATTTCAACTAGCCAACAGATGTCCTCTATGTAAGGCGAATCAAGAAACTGTAAGACATTTATTCAATTACTGCCCTTTTTCAAAAGCTCTGTATGAAGAAATGACAAGGACGATACCCGCAAAAATGGTATCAAGGTCCTCACAAGGACGAAAATTACAGTACAGCAGAGATCGACCTTACTAATGACACTCTTCATTCTATGGCGTGAACGGTGTGCTCGAACATTCACAGAAGGTAGCAAGAGCATCGAAGAATTGAAGAACGAAGTCCTTTAGCAGATGCAATTTTTTGAAGCAAGATCATATAGAACAACAACACCTTAGCATAGATAGATATCCATTTCGGTTTTATTTTACCTCTTATTGTCTTTTTCGGTTTCCTTTTTCTCTCTTTATGTTTTCCTTTTTAGGCTCAATTGTTTTGAGCCTCCTTGTTTTTTACATTATATGTTACAAACCTTTTGTAATTGACTCTATCAATGAAAACATGGGCTAGACCCATATTTTTCTTCAAAAAAATATCAACATGCTGTTAAATTGACATTTTTGGACACGAAATTTCATATTAAGGGGGAGAGTATGGTGGATACGAAAAAATCGATCGGCAAATTAAAATTTTTGAGAGAATCAAATTGGTGCTGAGGGGGAGTGTTAAAATTATCAGCACCAATTACTATCGGAACGCCCAAGCCCATTAATCAATTCTAGAGTATTCAAGATATATATAGCTGGTTATAATGCAAGTGGATTATCCTAGAAAGTTCTATACTCTCATAACATATCATAGTTAGAAGACATGTAAGTATCATGTACTCTCTAGAAAAATCAACTAACATATTAGTAATGTCGGTAGAATAAATATGTAATATCTAGAAACTTTAGTACCGACATATATATTAGTATAAATAGGAGGTGAATTAGAATCAAGAGTAACTATATCATAGCCTTGTAAAATCTTGTATACTCCTTTAAATAAGAGATCAAGTTATATAAACTCCTCTCTTCTACCATCCACAATCCGATTACAATTTCCAACACGAATGGCATGGTGCAGTGCGCTATCCCCATTGCTGTCTTGCCCTAAGATCATCTGGCTTACTTCAGGGTGTTGACGATACTGTTTCAGTAAGGTAGATGCTAGAGAGACAACCACTTTTCACGGCAACAATCAGTGGAGTCTCTCCGTACAAGTTTGGTTTGGAGAGGAGAAACTTATTTAGTGTCCACTGTCCACACCATCTCAGAGAATTCCTTATGACCAAAAGTCAAGGATATGTGAAGGCATGTACTCCATTGTGAAGTTGTTCCAAACAGAATCTCAGGATTATTTGAGATCAAATCCTTTATTTCAGCAGTATTGCCAGATATGGCTGCCCTGAGCAACTTTTTGTCCATCGATGAACCATTTGTGCTTGAAGAAGAGCCTGGTGTATCTTCAGTGATGAAAGGAGACTTGTGCACATGGTTACTACTTGAGGTAACTGGTTGCATTGACATCTGATGGTTAGGGGAAACTATTTGGTGAGTTATACACGTACAGTTGGGTGCCAAGTAAAGTGCCAACCCAACCGGGAGGTAGCTTAAGGTTCTGTTTGTTACTTTGGGCTAGAGATGTAGGATTTGTAATGCTCATGCATGGGAGACCAAAGGGTTGGTATAAATACTCAATTTGCACAGCTGGTACGAACTATACAGCGAGTGGGCTGTACGATATATTTTTGGTATAAACAGAGAATCATTGCACACCTTAAAATATGATTTTCAATATATATATATATATATATAGGGTCTGTCTAATTTGCTGCCGGCAGCAGTTCGGCCAAGTGCTGCCGGGGCTATATATAGCCGTGTGATGTCCAAACAACAAATTCAAACCGTTAGATGTTTAATCTATACTATAATCTACTTGGAGACCAAATTTTACATTTTTTGGAATTTTTGTACTATATATTAAGCTGGTTTGAAAACCGCTGTTTTTAGTAAATTTCTGCAACGTTAAAAACAGCGGTTTTCAAACCATCTTAATATATAGTAAAAAAATTCCAAAAAATGTAAAATTTGGTCTCCAAGTAGATTATAGTATAGATTAAACATCTAACGGTTTGAATTTGTTGTTTGGACATCACACGGCTAAATATAGCCCCGGCAGCACCTCGGCCGAACTGCTGCCAGCAGCAAATTAGCCACAGCCTATATATATATATGTGTGTGTGTGTGTGTGTGTGACTGGCCATGCATAAAACATGAACAGTACGTTGATGCATATGCGGTAGGATAAAACAATAAGAATTTTACTCAAAAATTGGAAAAAAAAACAATAAGATAGTAATGATAAAATTAATTAAGAAGTGAGGGAAAAGTTAAAAAATAAAATAAAATAAATAAGGTACTACTACTAGTAATAAATTGAAAAAACTTGGACACAATTGAGGATAAGGAAAAGAGAAGGGGAGGGAAGGGAAGGGTAAAATTAGACTAACAAGGACAATTGTCACATTTGGTTAAATAAATTAGGAGCAAGAGTATTGTATTCAAATTTTAGAAATGGAGACTTTATTAAAGTAACTTCTTTAGATTTGATATAATGTGTCTTTCATGACTCAGTATGCAGAGTTATTCCAATACTTCACGTATTAAATACACTCTTATATATCCCCGTCACAACCAATGACTTTTTCAATTTTATCAAATTAGGTTAGTCCATGAGATGACCTAGAGGTATGTTGCTGGCAATGACGACTTAATTTTCTGCTATTATTGAAGCTTATTTATTCTAGATGTTTTGTTTTGGCTCACTTAGACATTTGGCTTAATTTCTTCTATACACTTCTACTCTTCTCAATTCTTTATTGGTGAGAAAATTTGTTGTTTGCGACAGCAACTAGAAATCATAACAACTTCTGCCGAAATTTTTATTTATAGCATAATCTAAAAAAAAAAAAAAAAACTAAAACACCTCAGTTTTTTGGTAATTTGAAAAATGCCCAGGCCGCCAAACCATTTAGCGGCCCCAAAGATTGGGGACTGTCATATGCCCCTGCGGCCACAGTCTGGGGACCGCCCAATGGCCCAACAGTCACTTTTTTTTAATAAACAGATTGATAAACATTTATAGTTTGATTTTTTTAGATAAAAAGTTAAATGTAAGTTTATTTATTTGTTTAATTTTCAGTAAAATATGTTAAAATTAAGTATATTTTGCATCAAATAATAACCTAACAATAAATATAAAGAAGCCATAAACAAAACAATATAATGCATATATTCTCACGAGTACAATAAAAATATGTCTAATAAATCTAAAATAAACAATGTTCTTACCAATACAATTAAAACATTCAATACAGTAAAAACATAAATTTAACTCTTAGATAAACATTCAATTCATTGATTGTCTTTCAACCTGCAAATTTACAAACAAATAGTGACTGTTAAATCTAATTGTTTCAATAATTTTTTGAAAGTTGAAATTGAATAATAAATAAATTAACTACCTTGTGCATTTCGAGCAACTCTGTTATGTCTTTCTTATGTATCTCGGTTGGCTTGGTGTCCTCTTCTCCTCTTATTTAGTAAGTCCAACCACATCAGAATTCTGTTGTGTCATCTTCTATCCAAAATAACATTTTTTGTTTCTGGAACAATGATAAGGCCCTCGTGTTGACTGTCATTCACCCCTCCATGTGTTGATCAGTGTCTGGATGTGGTAACACTGACTTACAAAGCTGCCAAGGTCGATGCCTCGGAGACAGCACACACTAGTACAAAAAACCCCTACACCGACTGTTAAAATACCCCTACACCGACTGTTATTGAGGCGTCGGTGATGGCGGCGACAGTATAGGTATCTCTGTACTGACGGATAAATAACAGTCAGTGTAGATATCCAACACTGACTGTTTCAAAAAACCGTCAGTGTTGAGTAGCTACACTGACTGTTTTTTTGAAAGAAAACAGTCAGTGTTGGTTACCTACACTGACTGTTTTCTTTAAAAAATCGTCAGTGTAGGTACCCAACACCGACTGTTTTTTTGAAAAAACAGTCGTTGTTGTGCACCGACACCGACTGTTTTTTTGAAAAAACAGTCGCTGTTGGGCACCTACACCGACTGTTTTTTTTTAAAACAGTCGCTGTTGGACACCTACACCGACTGTTTTTTTTAAAAACAGTCGCTGTTGGGTACCTACACCGACTGTTTTATTGAAAAAACAGTCATAATTAGTTCTAAAAACAGTCCGTGTCGATCCTAAAAACAGTCGGTGTTGACATAAAATTTTGGCATGATTCTATTTGTATCGGGGCTAGCCTCCATATTTTTGCTAGCAATATATTACTATTCGACATTCATTGACATTAAATAAAACATCATGCAAATAATTTCAACACAATATAAACAACATAACTTATTCATTAAAAAAAAACACTATAATAAAATTTACATAACACATTAACAAAATATGCATATGAACTTAACAACATTGCATTTCTTATAAATAGTTTACAAGTTTTCCAAGAAAAATGTACACCATTGTCATGTTATTGTATGAAGTTGCGTCGACGTATATTTCTCTGTCGGTATTTTCACACTGCATGAATACAAATTGAGAAGTTAATTTTATCCAAGCTATATGAAAAATGTAAATGTAGCTAGAAGGCAAAGCAGGGATTGAATCCATATTTTTCAATGCCACTTATATTAATTTCAAAAAAGGAGAAGAAAAATCATCAATTCCATATAACCCAATCTCAATAATTTACTAAAAAGATGCATGAGTTAATTGCAAAAGAAACAACAAATTATAAATCAACTCATTTTAGTTACCCGACTTTTAATCCAAATATCAAATAGTTACTTTGAATAACACCAGAATAAATGAAACTAAGACCAGTTTGCAAATTAGATAAATAATGGGCCTAACTTGCAAAATAGCAAAATGGTTAGTGCAATTTACAAGCAGATCTAATGAAAACAAGTGTAGGAGTACCTTGAAACCAAGTAGTCCCTTCAAGTCACTCTCTGTTAGGAAAAGCAAAATCTGTGATCATGTCAGAATTTTAGTTTAGAAAAAATATTCCTTTTACAGGGCAAACTTGAAATTAACAGAATCGAATACTACAAAATTGTAACAAAAGTAATAACATAACAGTATTCTCATCTTACTTTTGAGCTTTCTCATCTTCGATAAACTTCTTTATCCTTCCTTGCATTTCACTGAAAATTAAAAAGTTAAAAAATAAAAGAGATGAAGCAGTGTTAAGGGAAATAGTACTGTGCATTATCTCATAACAATGGTCAGGATCAATAAAATTATAGAGTTTATACAAGATACATCTTAATCAGTAAATAAGTCATAAAGAACCTAAAAATATAATAATTACACAAATTTGGTATGGACCAGGTATTGTACCAGTATCTTTTGAACAACAAGTCAGCTACTAACAACCACATAATAAAATTAGATCATGTCCAAACCTTATCTATTCATCTAGTTCGTGCTCCTTCGAAATTACTTCTTTAATGCTAGCTTGACATGAATTAACATTATAAAACACTTACAATTGTGATAATACTCGTCTTGCAAGCCAGAAATATTAAAACACTTACACTTACTAGCTTGATGTCTTCCCCAGCATTTATCAAGACCTCAAGCACGCGGTCCCTAAATGAGACAAAGTCTTAACTGTTAAATTGCAAGTTTACACTTACACTTACTAGTTTGATTTAGGTCAATTGCAAGCTTACCTTTAGTACTGTTAAAGAAAGTCTTAACTGTATATTTTCAAATGAGGCAAAGTCCAAGGAGTCAACTTCATTCATATATTGATTAGCTAGATAATAGAAACAGACCAATGGAATATATATTTTCTTAAACCAACAAACTGAAAAAAGGAAGTTCATTACATTTTATTTTTGTTACCTCAGGATCAGTGGAGTTTATAATATTGAAAAAAGGAAGTTCAAAACTCTCTTTATTTATTTATGCTTCCAAGTTCAAAACCCTTCCTTTTAACCCTTGCACCATGGTGGAGTTATATTTCTCTTTATTTCTCTCTATTAAAATCACCCTTTGTGAAATTTGACCAAACTATTAAACAATTTGAACGAAAGAAGAACTAGTAGAATTTCAAAACCGGCAGTACTCCAACCAACAAGGACATATTTTCAACCACTACAATCAATTAAAGACAAAACCATAAAAAGGGTGTGCTCAAGTAATTACCCGAGGGAGGCGCAGTCGCAAAGAGGGGCAAGAAAAAGAGGCCGCCGTGAGACAGCGGGGCGAGGCTGAGGTCGAGGTGTGCTCGCCGTGAGACAGCAGGGCGAGGCTGAGGTGGAAAACAGACTTAATTTGGGTAATTTGTGCTCGAGGCGAGGCAGCAGCGTGGAGGAGACGAAGGAGACGGAGGGGCGAGGCAACAGATCGGGGGCGGGTTTATGCTCGGGGTGAGGCAGCAGTGCAGAGGAGACGGAGGGGCGAGGCAACAGATCGGGGGTGGGTTGTGCTCAAGGCGGAGGCAGAGAGTCAGATGGTTTGTGCTCAGGGCGGAGACGGAGAGAGACGGCAAGGCGGAGGAGACGAAGAGACAGCATAGCGCTCGGAGGTGGAGAGAGAGAGAGAAATTCGAAATCTTGGGAGGGTTTATCACGAGGAGGGAAATGGAGGGTTTATCACGAGGAGGGAAATGAAATTCAGAAGGGAAATGAAATTCTTCGCGCGGCTGATCGAAAGAGATAAATCGGGAAAGGAAAATTTCGGATGGAAAATCACTGACGGTTCCGAAACCAACAGTCAGTGATGAATATAATCACTGACGGTTCATTCAGAAAAACAGTCAGCGAATGATTAGAATCACTGACGGTTAATTGAAAAAAACAGTCAGTGAATGAATAGAATCACTGACGGCTAATTAAAAAAAGCAGTCAATAAAGAATACAATCACTGACGGTTTCAGAATAAAAACAGTCAGTGATTAAAAATTACAAAAAAAAATGACAATAAAATCAACATAAAAGGAATATTGGAATCAGAGCGTTCATTTTCACGAGGAAAATCAACGGTCGATTTGCAGTCAAATCATTTCAAATATTTTTTAAAATGATCAAGGGAGAACATTGAACGTAACCAACATAAAAGTTTGGAAGTTTTATTTTGTATGAGCTTCGATCCAACACGAAGTGTTTATGGCCATACGATGCTTCAATTTTCGGTCAACAAGATGGATGGGTAAATAAAAACAATTTTTTATCAAACTTGGATGCAAGACAATAAATGCAGTGCTCTTTAATTTAAACGGTTTCGATCGACTCACAGATGACATATTCCCGTGCGTCTTCATTAACTCATGAAACAAGAGTTTATGTTTCGTGTTCATGCATAGAAGATGTGAGTCATATATGCAACATGCATGTAATGCTATATAATTTAATGTGTTCAAATCATTTAATTTAGCAATAAACATATCATAACATTAATTATTGTATAAATATTACTAATATAATTTTCATTACAAAATATTTTCTAAAATTAAAGTCAAAATTTGATGTTAATTGCTTAAATTTCACTCATCACGTAAAGTACTAATCATACTTATTAAATAGAATATGTTCATTCTAATAAACAAACATTGCAATTTTTCGATGGAACAATTAATTAGTAATTTATTGTTTTAGGTTTTTCATTCCATCATTAACAAATTTTTAAACACTATATATACAACGAACGTCTTACCATATATAATTTCAATCCTATTTAATGAATAACAACGATAAAATACTTATTGCTATCTATAAATTCAATTTAAAGAAATAAATTTAATTATTAAATATCTTACAAAATATACACATTGTATAAAATTTTATTCTCAAATAGTTATACATTTTTATTCTCAAATAAACTTAATTATTGCTCAACACTGACTGTTATTAAATAGAATGGTCGGTGTAGGTTATGAGCAACACTGACGCTTCTCTTGAAAAAACAGTCAGTGTTGATGAATTGCTCAACACTAACGGTTTTATCAATAAAAGGGTCGGTGTAGGTATAAGCAACACTGACTGTTTTTTTTTTAAAAGGGTCGGTGTAGGATATGTGCAACACTGACTGTTTTCTTAAAAAAGGGTCGGTGTAGGTATGAGCAACACTGACTGTTTTTTTTTTAAAAAGGGTCGGTATAGGGTATGAACCAACACTGACTGTTTTTTCCAAAAAAAGGGTCGGTGTAGGTATGAGCAACACTGACTGTTTTTTCAAAAAAAGGGTCGGTGTAGGGTATGAACCAACACTGACTGTTTTCTTAAAAAAAGGGTCGGTGTAGGTATGAGCAACACTGACTGTTTTTTCGAAAAAAGGGTCGGTGAAGGGTATGAACCAACACTGACGGTTTTCTTAAAAAAAGGGTCGGTGTAGTATGAGCAACACTGACTGTTTTTTCGAAAAAAGGGTCGGTGAAGGGTATGAACCAACACTGACGGTTTTCTTAAAAAAAGGGTCGGTGTAGGTATAAGCAACACTGACGCTTCGCTTAAAAAACAGTCAGTGTTGGTGAACTGCTCAACACTGACGGTTTTTCAATAGAAGGGTCGGTGTTGCTCATACCCTACACTGACCCTTTTATTAAGAAAACAGTCAGTGTTGGTTCACTGACGGTTGTTTACAATTAAACAGTCAGTGTTGAAGTTCTTCTTAATTATGATTTTGCCACGCAGTCTCTACACTGACTGTTACATATTAAAACAGTTAGTGATTAAGGGTCAGTGAAGGGGTTTTTTGTACTAGTGACACGGACAGAACATGAGAACACGGTATTCTATCTAATTGAGGTTTATGGCATGTGCATTCCACCGTGTTATTCTCCCTGATGACCATCGTGTATTTGAAATTGGCCTTGGTAAATCGGCCAAAATCGTCAGGTAGGAAAGCATGAACTCTCTCTTGTGTGGAGGTTACCTCGAACTCGTTATAGTTGCCAAACCCACCAAACATCTTCATAGTATTTGACCTCTCGAACCCTTTGTTAATAAGCTACGAACAATTAAAAAAAATGAATTTTTTTTAAATGAAGTTATTAAAAATAGATGAAGAAAAACTAAAACTAAAAATATCTTATGAGCACGGCACGAGAACTATTGACCTTGTCTTACTTCAAATTCCGCTTTGGCCCTCCTTTGCCCAAATCAGGTGACACATTTGTAAAATGCGTCCTCAATTACTACGGCAACCGGTAACTTACGAGATGACATGAAGACATTATTTAGCGACTCGGACCTGTTTGTAGTCATAATTTCCCAACGGTAACCACAGTCTAGCGCTTGGAATATCTTCCATGGTTTTGGACACTTGTTCTGATCTTGATCCAAATACTTATCTACACCGTCCAGCCAATTGAGAGCACAGTCACATACATCTCCTATTGCTTGCATTCCTTGCTCATATCTCCTCATCTTCCTCTTAGTCACACATATCCTGAAAAACTTGATGGTCGCCTCACTGCAATGGTTCTTCTTCATGTTCTCGGTTATTTGAGTAGCACAAAGACGGTGAACGCATTAATCTTCATCCTCCTTGTTCCAACCCAGATCATCTTGTCTGAACACCTTCTTGATACCCTTTCCCCTATCAGTGATGACACACACGAATCTGGAGCAAATTACATTGCGCCGCAACTATTGCATGAACCACCCACAATCTTCGAAACTCTCTAACTTAACCAACCCAAAAACCATTGGGAGAAGCTGGTTTTCTGCATCATACCCGGCTGCAATCAATAATTTGCCAGTATTAAACAATCAATCAATTAAAACAATCAAATTAATAAAAAAAATTAAATTAAATAAATCAAATTAATAATTAATTAAATAAATTACCTTTGTACCAGCTTGACAGGAAACAAGCATCAACGGTGATAACTAGTCTGAGTGTTGAAAAGCAGTTATGTATGGTTGATGGGTAAAAATCAGAGCTAATAATATTTATAACCCTAATTGTCTACTTTACAATCGATTCACAAGCGCATGAATCTCTCGTATAGTATAGATCGGGGTGTCGATCCACAGAGATAGTGTATTAAGAGATCTAATGACAATTGATTCTAGGTTTTGATCGTTTTAGTTGTTTGGTTTGTTTAGTTAAAGAAATAATAGAAACAGTAAATAAATGTTGTGTATAGAATATGAGCTTCCAGGGGTCAGGCTATCTATCCTCCTTGTTTAATCTAGTTTTTGGTCACATATGCAAACGCAATACATGTCAATTATGGTTTCTAACTCCAATTGGTGTCGCATGCGGTTTGATCAAAACCGTATGCATCCATTATTGGTATCAATTGCAAAACTGAGGGCTGCTAATCCTATCCTAGTGCTAATCACAGGTACGAGGATGGTACCCTTACCTCACCCTAATCAATTGCTTAAAGATCAACGATAAGTCTCCATTACCAAGATCAACGATAAGTCTCCATTACCAAGACTAAAAGGATTTAAGTTCACAGTTACGTCCTTCCTTTATACCTTCCGTAGTTGTAATAACCGAGATTGCCCCATTATCAGTTTATAGAACACGATATTCTTCTACAGATCTATATTCCAATAGGTTCCTAACTGAGATTCCGATCACAAGGGATCAACATGTACGTCTATTTCCCTTATTGGATCTAAGATAATTATACCCTATTCCTAACCGATCAACCCTATACGCTTACCATGGGGTGTACATTGCCATAGTCACGAGGTTACACACATCGGATTAAGTAGTAATATAAAGAATAAAGTGCAAAAATAATTCAGATCAAACGCAAATGATAAATATAAATAAACCTCTAGATTAAACTCATAAGAATTCAAAATTACATGCCTTCACTCTAGAAAGGTGTTGTTTAGCCGCTCATGGCGAGTTCAACAACACAAGATACAAGAGACATAATTAAAGCAATAAGAGGAAAGAAAAAAAAAAGGAATACACTTAGAAGATCTTCTTATCTCATACATGTCGTCTTCACGTCTCGTATCTCTCTTCTTCTAGTAAAGCTTACACGTTTTCTATTCTCTATATCTAGCCTATGATCTATGATATTCTCTCTCTTCTCTCTCCCTTTGTGAATCCTGATCTATTATATATATATTCTACTAGGTTCCTGTCTGTCTAGATGAAGAGATGAGTTGTAATTCGACCATCATGTGTTAGTGGGCTGATATCTCGATTTCGTATCTATATTCTGACCAAACTTTGTACCAAAACCTGTGCCTAAAACTGTCAAATCGTGTTTATTTCATTGAATATCTATAGAATGTGGTACTGCTGTGCATTTGTTCTTACTTTGCAGAAAAAGGGTGAAACCGAGGAAGAATCTGGAATTTGAAGGTTTATACATGGTCCGTGTACCTTCTTATGTGGACCGTACAACTCTCTGCCCGACCACAGACACGACCAGGACACCAATCTCAGCACTTGAAATTAAAACGGTCATAGATTTTGACTCGTAACTCCGTTTTGAGTGTATAACCACTTTTCGGAAAGCTTGCGAGAAGATCTACAATCTGAGCTAGAGACACAGGTACACGGTCCGTGTAGAATTTCACACGGGCCGTGTCAAGCATTTCCGGAAACAGATTCATAATTTGGAAACAAGACTAATTGATGGAAGGTCGGCCAGAAAAGCATATAAGCGGGATTTCTTGCACTAGAGAGACATTCTGGAGCAGAGGAGCATTTTCGAGGGTTTGGTCTTGACGGCTAAGCTGGGAGACGAAGTTGAGAAGCGAAAGACGCAAGTTTTCGACGGATCTTCTTTATTCTTCGGGTTTTGTCATGGCTAATCTTTTTATTACTTCTTTTATTTGTTTTAGAACCATGTCTGAGTAGATTTCTTAGTTTCTAGGGTTGTGATGTAATCGAATGTTTTGTTTTGTATGTTAGTTATTGGATTCTTTTGTTGAAATTTGTGTTTGCTTGATTGTGATTGATCTTAATTGCTTAGTGTAAGTTATTTGATTCTTATTGGTTTACCACTAGATGAATGATCACATCTAGAAGGTACTTTGGCCCTTATAATCTCTTAACTAAGTACATGAGGTAGGATTAGTGATCCGAAAGGTGAAACCAAGTAGTAACCGACAGGTGAACATTTCCTCATATCGACGGAATGAGGTTACCTTTAGTATTCCAACCAAGCAACTAGGTAATTCAGACCAACATACGACAGTTGAGGTCTAGAACCCGACGAGGGCATATATTGCAATTCCATACCAAGTTAATAAGCCAACAAACGACAGTTGAGGTTTAGAGACATTAGGTATGGTCAGTAGAACCCTACACAAAGGAACAACACAAAGAAAACAATAACTGCTGCATTCACTCGAGGGCCACACGGACCGTGTACGACAGTATACGGCCCGTGTACACTGACACGGCCCGTGTATGACACTACACAGACCGGGCACCTCGAGGCAAAATTGAGATGAAGTCATAACCCTGGAAACGCCTTTTACATCTGATTTAAACCAAGTTTATTTTCTTTCTTGCATTTAATTATTGTCATTAAATTGTTAGGAATTATAAAAACCCAAAACCAATCTTTTCCAACTTCTAGTCTTTATTTAATTTAGGTGAAATTCTAGATTAAATCTGAACCGTCCCTGTGATCGATACCCGATAATATACTGCTCGATAGGATTGTATACTTGCAGTCTGAACTGAAAAGTGTGTTTAAGGTTAAAAAGTACAGTTTACTGTACTGAAACTTTGTACTATACCTTTTGGTGTAACATGGGCTTAGTGGAACTTGGATGCCAAGGTTAGTGTTGTAACTACTGTCTGTCAGTTATCCTGTGCAGTTGCCTAGGTTGCATGCGGTTGAGCATCATCCGCATGAAATTTCTGCGCTGCATCTCTTGTATGCGGTTTGGCTACCACTGGTTGCATGTGGATGAAGGGTCAACCGCATGCTAGTACTAGTATGTCCAGAATGCTTCGTTTTATACCTGTTTTAGCTCCAAAAACACTAGAAAACCTGCAAATCTATATAATCAAGTAAAATGACAAAAGTAATATAATTCTACCTAAATTGGATACTTGTAACTCGGTATTTGACAATATTTTAGATTAAGTGATAGGAACAAATAGTGCTTATTTCAACTCTATCAACGGTCTGAATGCCCAAGCCGCCCTACGAAAATACTTGTATGATCCAGGTTTACCGGTGAGAAATGAGGTCACATCAAACAATATACCTGTGATTAATTACAAAAAAAAAGTGAAATTGTTAATTTTGTTATAATGTCGTAAAAATAGAAAGAACAATATAGTACCTCACTAAAAGTTTATCCCATTATTTTACGACAAATTTTATCTTGCGAATTTTACGAAGCGTCCTCACTGAAAGTTTAGTTTACTAGACTACTAATTATTATATAGCATTTCTCATGAAAATAATTTTTAGTATTGGAGCAATATGCCGTCCCTTAATTAACTTTTCTGCTAGCATTTCTCGAATTAAATTTACTAAATTAGAAAGTAGTATACTTTTTGGACTCCAGAAACAGAAAAATTCAAGTTAAAGTTTTGGCTTTCAAGACCATAGCTTTCGATGGAAGTGAAGAGGCAACAAATTAACCACTGAAAGTACTATACTATTATTTTTTGACATGAAGTAGGACACAATTCTGGCCCAGCGATGGTAAGGGGGTTAGGTCCTGATTTGTGATGATGGGCTGAGCTTCGTTTTGAATTGTCTGGCCCAAGAAGCAAACACCGCATAAACGATCCAACCCTAGCTATATGATATGATATTTCCATTTAATTAGGGTAACGATTGATGGATTATATACAAATTAAGTTGAATGAAAATTGAAACAGTTAGAGAGTTGATGAATGTTAAAAAATTTAAAGACGCTTAATTTCTAGTTGCAGAACGCACAAAAACCAATAAAAAAGGTGGTGGTTTCAGCTTTAAATATATATTAATTAATTAATATTAACGTGTGAATGTACAGAAACTCAGGCTTTATAATTTAATGAAAGATTAATTGAGGAGGTATTAATTTGCACTCTATAAAAAGCACAAGTAGACGTCCATGACCAATTAAGCAAAATATATACTATATAATATAATTAAGAGATTGACATGGCCACTAAGAGCGGGAGCAGAAGCGGAAGCGGTGGAATGGTGACCATCTTCCTGGTAGCAGTTTTGCTGCTCTCTGGAGGAGAGATGAAGGCAGCCCTCGGATTTCGCTGGCCGGCATTCCTGTTTTGCCTCCCCGGATGCTTATTGGGAGAAAAATGCTTTCTACGGGCCTTCAAGGCATGTATGGACCCCAAACAAGAGATGGTTCTTCATGGCAAATCATGGGAATTCTGTCTTCAGGCGGCACAGTACTACTGTGACATAGGGCATATGCCTTGGAAAGCTGGAACCAAGATCAAGTCAATTGCATACAGAAAAACCGTAGCGGAACAGTACGATCCGTCCAATCAGTACTGACCGCGTGCGGGATCATCCCATGCACGTTTCCTTTTTTTCGACTGTTCATGTAATTGGCTTCCACTTCCACCAAATAAAATGATATATATATAATTGTTGATGATTAATTTGGGTTATGGGTTGCAGTTTTGCAGCAAATATTATATGCTAAAATGAGTTATCTAACTATAAATAATATTAGAGACGCCCCCATAAATAATAAATATGATATTTGCAACTTGTATGTTTGTTTGTGACTTAATTGTAACATATATAACTAGCTATTAACTATTCCGATTACACAGACAACATTAATTATCGATCTGTGGATAATAGGAATTAGGAAGTGCACTATCTAACATTAATTATTCCGTTCAAAGATCTACAGTATTAATTAATTGCTAGATTCAGTCGGTCCTAACATCTTGTGCCATACAAAATACATTAAATGCTCACCTCTTAATGGCCGGGACATTAATTAATTCTCAGATATGGAGCAAAGATATGAGAGATTAATGGAAAGATATTGAAGACAATTAAATATTACCCAAATTAAGATATGAGAGATTAATTAAAAGATATTAAAGAGATATAGATACATTTCCTAATTTTAGTGATGTATATATATCTGGTTTGAATATTATCTCTCCCAGAAGGAGAATTAATACTCTGGAGAACAAAAATAAAAAATAAAAAAAATCTATGCTCACCCTAAAAAACATATTAACTCTCTCTTTTTTTTGATGAAACAAAATAAAAAATTAACTCTCTCTCTTTTATTTTGGAGAAAGGTTAATTCTCTCTCTTATTTTGAATAAAAAAATAACTCTCTCTCTCTTATAAGGAAGAGTTAATTCTTTCTCTCTTATTTTGAATATTCTCTCTCTCTCTCTCTTATTTTAGTGATGTATATAAATAAAAAAAGGTTAATTCTCTCTAATAGAAAGGTTACAGATCAGATCGAGTAAGATGAAACAAAATAAAAAATTCGTGGTGCATATATAGTTATCTAATTCAGTTTTTAAGATAAAAGATGGAGGCAAACATTTACCTTATAATTAATATCAATAAGAAATCTTCTATTCTAATTTCAAACTTACGACCTACTATAAAAACACATTGTTTTTTATCACTAGATCAACAACCAATTCTTTTAGATAGTAGTTTGACACAGGTAATAATTAATTATCTTTGTAGTCTGTACATTAATATATATATAATGAATGCATCCTCTATATATAACTTGAACTTGTGCATAGAAGAATGAATCTAAATATTAAATATTATTTATGATAATACGTATTAATTTTACTGTACATATATATATATATATATATATATAGTAGAATAATAATAAATATTAAACGAAACTCTTCCAAAATTATTCCCTCTTTTCGATATATCTGTATATTAATTAATGCATGGATGCATCCGGCCGTTACAACTTGAACTTATACGTCGTAGATCAATAGAAATATTAGACCAAAATAGCTCAATATAAATATTTTATTCATCAAGAAAATGAAGATAACAATTAAGTTGTACAGCTGCTGTTGCGCGCTAAAACGAAAAATAATTAAGTGGACATCCATGCATGGCCACACCCCACAACATGACAGTTTTAAAATATATTACAACTAAAACAAAAAGAGAGAATAATTAGCCATCCATGGCACATAAGTAATCTAGTACGTACGTATTGTAACTTCAGGCATATGTAATTAATTGAAGTGAATTAAGTTACACACACACACATATATATATATATATATATATTGCTGATTTTAAAAAGAAAATCAAGAACTGTTTTATTCATGTCCACTTATGCTGCTTTCATCTGATCATATATACTAGTGTTGCTAAAACCAAAAATATGACAGCTCAGAAGCACATTAAGGAGACATGTATATATGCTATATATACACGTTATCTTTATAGAAAACTCCTTGATACATATAAATGCTGAATTAAGACCATTAAAATCAATTAAAACCATTAAAATAAAGAAAAGAAAAGAAGAGTTCAATTAAAAGCATTAAAATAAAGGAGCTAGGTTACAATATATAAGCTAGTGATGAAACTGAAGCTGAAGCATTAATTGAGGAGGTGCTATAAAACGAGATGAGTAGAGAGACATGGATGGCCACACGTACCGCACATCGATCGATCCCTAAAATTAAATGAAAATGGGCAGTAAGAGTGGAAATGGAAATGGAAGCGTTGAAATGGTTGTATGGATTTTGGTGGTAGCATGCGCATTGTTGGTGGTGTCAGCCTCAGCCTCAGCCTCAGGGGGAGAGATGACATTGATAGCAGGCTCTGGAGTCCCGGAAAGCTTATTCGGAGAACATTGCTTTCTACTGGCCTTCAAGAAATGTATGAACCCCAAGGAAGAGGTGGTTCATGGAAGATCAGCGGAATTCTGTCTTCAGGTGGCACAGTACTACTGCGACATAGGCCATATGCCTTGGTCACCTGGATCCTGGAACAAATTAATTAATTAAATTAAAGCCCATGCAATCACTCATCTCTGATCTCTAATCTCTAATCTCTAATCTCTTCTTCATGTAATTGCCTAGCTTCCACTTAATTAATTATACCAAATAAAATTATAATTATATTTATTGATGATTTTGGGTTATGAGTTGCTAGATTAAATATGCTCAAATGAGTTGCTGGCATGGTGCATTCCAAACCTTGGTGTCCAGGGTTGAGGGTTCGATCGGTCTAACGCCAAAACTGGACGAATTGGATATTAATTAAGAGGGATGCTTCGGTGCACACAAGGACCTATTTGTAAAATGAGTCCTATTTTTATTTTCAAAGTTCAAACAGTCGATCCGACCGTTCAACATTATCTCCATATTAAAATGTACTTGGAGGTCAAATTTTACATTTTTTTGAATTTTTTTACTATTTATTAAGTATTTTACAAATTCAATGGTCTGAATTTGACTAGTTTTTGTAAAATACTTAATAAATAGTAAAAAAATTCAAAAAAATGTAAAATTTAACCTCCAAGTATATTTTAAAATGGAGATAATGTTGAACGGTCGGATCGACTGTTTGAACTTTGAAAATGAAAATAGGACTCATTTTACAAATAGGTCCTTGTGTGCACCGAAGCAAATGCCATTAATTAATTGTCTCAAATTTATTGGGAGGAATTTCATGTATACTCCCAAAACTTTGCAATTACGAATTTCTACCCTTCTAATTAAACTTTACAAACTCACTAATTTAATTACCCATTTATTTTATTGTCTTTTCTATTAAAACTCAATTTAAAATAATAAAGTACCCATTTTATACTCCATTAAAAAAATGAAAAATATGTTACATGTTTCAAAAAAATATCAGTCTTCTAATTTGCCGATTTCCGAGGACAAATGGATCAATTCTCTACTTCTAACGTGTACATAAGCATATACCTAAATGTCACTATGTAAGTGTCCGAAGTAGATAATTGACTCATTTGCCCTCAAAAACCGACTAATTAGAAGACTGACATTTTTAAAAAATATGTCACATATTTTTTATTTTTTTAAGGATAAAATAGGTATTTCATATATTTGAAATGAGGGTAAGTTTCGAAGTTTTTGAAGTTTACAAGGGCAAATATGATTTTATGAATTTTAGAGGGAGTAATACGTAAATTAGAAGTTTTTAGGGGTCTACCTGAAATTCCCCCTTATGGTAGAAATATTCTATTTTTATTTAATGTTGTTAGCACACACAGCTATTTTTGTGTATTTTTTTTTTCTAAATGAAATTAAGAATATTTATAAACCTGGTACATCGAAATTTAAAACAAATGTATATATATGTTAAATAATAAACCAATATTATCAAACTTAAGTAAACAAAACTTCCTATTTACCATAAATAAATGAATTAATATTTTGAAATTTAACTAAACAAAACTTCGTATTTACCACAAATCACTAGTGGAAAATATGAAATTAGGATCGGTTATATATGCATATTAGTATCGGAATACAACCGATTCTGATGAAGGCGATACTGATACTTACAATAATCTGGATCGGTTAAATAACCGATCCTGATATCTTCTTCTTCTTCTTCTTCTTTTTTAAATGTTGTTTCTGAAAAAAAAAAAAAATTCAGGATCGGTTGTTTTGAAATAACCGATCCTGATACCTTTTTTTTTTAATGTTGGTTCTGAAAAAAAGAAAAAAAGAATCAGGATCATTTTTTTTGAAACAATCGATCCTGATGTTATATTGGATCTAAAAAAAATATTTTTTTTTATTTGGCCAGCTTCCATATATATTTGCCGGCCAGCATAAATTTTTGTTTTTTATTTACCATTGATTTATTGGAGCTCAAAACCAATTAAGAACACAAAATAAAATTCATGAAACACAAAAAGAAATATAATAGTTGAAGAAATTTGGTGCAATAGCAAAATAAAATTGAAAATACAAATGAAAAAAGATAGTTGATCGGCCGGATGATTAAGATAAATAAAAAGATAGTTTCAAAAAGTCTTGCTCAAATGAAAAAAGATAAATAAATAAATTGAAAATACAAAAAAAAAGTGTTTTAAAAGTATAATAACGAGAAAATTAGATAAACCTAATACCGTGATAGTTGATCGACCGGATGATTAAGTAACTTGAGCGAGATGTCCTCAAGACTGAAAAACAATATACAAACACCATTAATTAATTTTTGAAACAATAAAAAAATTAAAAATTGACACAATTGAGCCGGAGATTCGAGAGGCTCAGCTTTGAGAGGGAGAGACGGAGACAGAGAGAGAGACACGGAGGAGAGGGAGAGACGAGACGGAAACAGAGAGAGGAGAGACACGGAGGTCTGAAGATTTGAGAGGGAGAGACGGAGACACAGAGAGAGAGAAAGACGCTAAGTTGAAAATGAGAGGCGCGAAATGAAAATAAGAACTAAGCAGGAGTTATCAGGATCGGTTATTTCAAAATAACCGATCCTGATTGTTTTTAGAATCGGTTATTTCGAAATAACCGATCCTGATTATTTTTAGGATCGGTTATTTATTGAACCGATCCTATTAGTATTGAGTCCTAAAATTTTTGTAAGTACAAAGGCGCGAAACAGAATTAAACCCTAGCATCAAATTAGCATTAGGATCGGTTATTTCAAAACAACCGATCCTGATACTTTTTTTTTTTTAATGTTGGTTCTGAAAAAAAAAAAAATTCAGGATCGGTTGTTTTGAAAAAACCGATCCTGATAACTTTTTTTTTTAATGTTGGTTCTGAAAAAAAAAAAAATCAGGATCGGTTGTTTTGAAAAAACCGATCCTGATAACTTTTTTTTTTTTTAATGTTGGTTCTGAAAAAAAAAAATCAGGATCGGTTGTTTTGAAAAAACCGATCCTGATAACTTTTTTTTTTTTAATGTTGGTTCTGAAAAAAAAAAATCAGGATCGGTTGTTTTGAAAAAACCGATCCTGATACTTTTTTTTTTTAATGTTGGGTCTGAAAAAAAAAATCAGGATCGGTTGTTTTGAAAAAACCGATCCTGATAACTTTTTTTTTTTAATGTTGGTTCTGAAAAAAAAAAATAATCAGGATCGGCAAAAAACCGATCCTGATACTTTTTTTTTTTTTAATGTTGGGTCTGAAAAAAAAAAGAATCAGGATCGGTTGTTTGGAAACAACCGATCCTGATACTTTTTTTTTGCAGAGCCAACATTAAAAAAAGGAATTAGAATCGGTTGTTTGTTAGAACCGATCCTGATACTATCAGGATCGGTTTTTACAAACAACTGATCCTAATATGTGTTCCATTAGGATCGGTTGTTTGTAAAAAACCGATCATGATAGTATTAGGATCGGTTCTAATAAAAAACCGATTCTAATTGTTCATAAATTAGGATCGGTTAACCATAAAATCCGATCCGAATAGTTTTTAAGATCGGTTTTCTTAAAAAAATCGATCCAGATAGATATTAGAATCGGTTGTTTCATATAACCGATACTATTAGGCCGATCCTGATTCCAGTTTTTCCACTGGTGAATGTGGCAAGTTGACTAGACTGCAGCCTAAGAAGAATTAAACAGGATGAACAACAACAAAGTAAGAGGATTCGAAAGATAGTCATATTGCGTAATTATTTAATTATATACGGTTAACACTACAGTCTACAAGAAAAGAAAAGAAAGCCAAAATATATATGTCCATGATCCATCCAACAATCCGATACAACAGTGGCATCTCATTGTTGAATAATATATATGAGATTCAGAATTTTAAAAACTTACAAATTTACTCAATTTATTGTCTTTTCAATTAAAACTCATTTTAAATTTGTAAAGTTCGCATTTTACTCTTTATTAAAAATAAAAGTATGCTTTGTGCAAGAAAAATATTCAATCTTTTAACTAATTGATTTCTGAGAAAAATAATTCATTTCTCTACTTGTGTCACGTACATAATATCATTTAGACATACTCTTGTGTGTATGTCGCAAGTAAGGAAATTAATCATTTATCCTTATAACCAGTTAATTAGAAGACAACATTTTTCTTAAATAAGATACATATTTTTCATTTTTTTTATAATGGGTAAAATGAATAATTTATAGCCTATGAGCATCTTACCGAATTTTTTATTTATATCCAAAAAATAATGGAAATTTCAAAAAATAGCTATGGTATCTTGAAAATTCGAAAAATACCCAAACCGGAAAACTTTTTTCCGGATTTGGCCTCTAAATCCGGAAAAAAAATTTCCGGAAATTGAACTCCAAATCCGGAAAAAAAATTTCCGGATTTAACATTTTTTTTTTTTTAGAGATTCCGGATAAAAAAATTTAACTTAACAATTTTTTTTTTTTTTTTTTTAGAGATTCCGGAAATTTTTTTCCGAACTAAATAAATTTTTTTTTTAAGAGAAAAATAGCTAAAATACTGAAATCTAACGCTAAAAAATCGAATTATTTTTTTAAATATTTGTTTCATTAATTTAAAAAATTTCAAAATGGTGTAGAATAATTTAGAAATTATCAAAATAGCTAAAATACTGAAATCTAACACTAAAAAATCGAATTGTTTTTTAAATATTTGCTAGATTACATTTTTTTATATATAATTAGCATATTTATACTAAAACAAGTCAAATTACTTGATTTATGCTGAATTACACTAAATTACAATAATTATGTAGAATTATGCTAGAATACGGTAAAGTACGCTAAATTACGTACGAATAGGGATAATATCTTCACTGAGAAGGCGAAAAACGACGACGAAACTTCAAACGGCCATAAAACGGCGCTCGAGTGTCCGATTTCAGCAAATGACCACTTTTCGGAAAGCTTGCGAAAATGCGCATGCGTCCGGACTAGCTACGTTAGTTTTCCAAATTCAGAATCGCCAAAAAACAAATAGAAGAGCCTCAAAACTTCAGTTGAAGTTTCCGATTAAGATTTTCATTTCTATTATTCAATCTACGTAGCTCAGTAAATTAGTTATGTAATAAACTTTTAGAACACCAAATTTTATTATTTTTGGAATTTTTTTACTATTTTTTATGATTTATGAAAGATGCCACAAAATAAGCCCCATTTATACGTAATTTAGCGTAATTTATCGTATTTTAGCACAAAATCGGCCCTATTCGTAGTAAAAAAATAATTCGATTTTTTAGTGTTAGATTTCAGTATTTTAGCTATTTTGATAATTTCTAAATTATTCTACACCATTTTGAAATTTTTTAAATTAATGAAACAAATATTTAAAAAAACAATTCGATTTTTTAGCGTTAGATTTCAGTATTTTAGCTATTTTTCTCTTAAAAAAAAAAATTTATTTAGTTCGGAAAAAAATTTCCGGAATCTCTAAAAAAAAAAAAAAAAAAAAATTTGTTAAGTTAAAATTTTTTTATCCGGAATCTCTAAAAAAAAAAAAAAATGTTAAATCCGGAAAAAAAATTTCCGGAAACTCAAAAAAAAAAAAAAATGTTAAATTCAGAAAAAAATTTTCCGGAAACTCTAAAAAAAAAAAAAAAAAATGATAAATCCGGAATTTTTTTTTCCGGATTTGGAGTTCAATTTCCGGAAAAAAAATTTCCGGTTTGGGTATTTTTCGAATTTTCAAGATAACATGAGTATTTTTTGAAATTTCCATTATTTTTTGGATATAAATAAAAAATTCGGAGCATCTTACATAAACAAATGGGCACTTTATAATTTAAAATAAGTTTTAACAAAAAAAAAAGAGAAATAAATTGAGTAAATTTGTGAGTTTCTAAAATTTAGAGTGGGTAAATATGATACTATGAAATTTAGAGGGAAAAACCGTAATTTTAAGAAGCATACATGAAATCCCCCCTATAAATTAACAATATTTAAAGACAGAAACCTATTACAAAAAGACATAGGAAAACTTCGAAAAAATAATACGAATTATATGAAATTCAGTACAAAATGTTAAGAGTGTATAGTACTGTTAGAATATTGTTCCCATAATTTAAAATAAAGAGGGTTTTTAAAAGTAAACATAATTTTAAAAGTTAAAATTCTGTAAACGATATCCAGCAATAATAATATATAAATTAAATATTATAATTTCAAGATAAGCCTGGATAATTTTGTTGCGTTGAGCTATCGAGTCACATCTGGATTAAATTAATAAGTACCTAACTAACCCCAATTTTTGTCCGTGAAGAAATACCTCACTTCCTCCTGGTAACACCATTGCAAATCATATGATAACTAGCTTAAAAAAAGAGAGCTGATAACAGTACCGTGCTACAGTATTTTGATGTTGAAATCTTACCATGTGTGCATCTGCATCTTGGTGTTGCGCATGACCAAGGGATCATGCACAACTTGATGCTGCATATGAGTTTTCTTTGTTCCAATTCAATTTGAGCAAAATGTATGAAGCTTTTCATATGGGGGGACCCACACCTTGGTCATGCGTAACACCAAGATGCGCACGTGGTAACATATGAATTTTGTAGAAATATTGAGGTGATAACTAAAAAATTTCGACATATCAAAGTTCCGACAAATTGCAAAAGCACTCCTAAATTCAAATTAAATGTGACACATTTTGCACTGTTTTGTTGTAGAGCTGGCTATTTATTTAATTAGTTGTTTGTGTAAAGGATGATTGGGTAACAATGGGTCACTTGACTGTGCTTTGAAAAAAATAACACAGAGACAAATTAATTAAGAAAATAAATAACCAATATTCTGTACTATTGATCACATCACATGTCTAGAACTTTATAGCAATCAAATATTTATTCATCCATAACTGAAATAAAAAAAATTCTAAGCTATAAGTCTATAAGCCTATAACAATGAACAATAGAAGGGCTTTAATTTGTAATTTGCTATATATGTGTTATATAACTCAGGATATAATAGCAGAAGCAACAGGGTAAACAGCTTTTTGAGCATGATTGTTTAAGATATAACCAAAATTGCCGAAAACAGCTGCCAAGAAATGGATGGCAAACATTGTGCATCCAATAATTCTACAGGAGAGGGGCAGCTTGTAAGAATACAAACATGCAGGGTAGGCGACGCTAATCAACAGCAACAGCAGTGCACAAATCCACCTCAATTTGAGTGCCAAGACAGATCGAGAACATTCCCGGTCCAATATGATGAATTTGTGTGCACAGAAGACGTAAACTTGGACAAGAACAGCCACTATGAAAAACAGAGCTATTGTTCGCATGCTGTATGAAGTACGGAAACTAGCTATGCAAATCACAGGGATATCACAAAACAGAAGGAACAAAGCGGTTACCAGCACATTTCCGTTCTTACGCAGTTCACAACAGGGCTGGGAAGCTTGAATTTCAATTTGCGGGATGACATTTGCATGCGCATCAACATCCATTGTAGATTTTCAGATTTAATTGTACGTAATGGACAATACTAATTACTAAATATTGGAATGGACAATACTAAAGATTATTACATGCGTTGCCATTTTTACCCTTTCATATGCTTCAAAAAGAATCCTAAAGATAGGATGATTGCTAGACACTTAATTTGTTATCTTTAACATCACATATATATATATATATATATATATATATATATATCTCCATTCCATTATTAAGCACGTTGGGTGTCCGATCCGCCAACGGCTACGATTGAAAGATGAAATTTCGGATTTAATCTCAGCCCTCCAATCACATAATCTGTCTTCTTTTGATTACATGCATCTGTTTTATGTGTAGAAGTCTAAATTTAGTTAAAAACATACTCGCCACACGTACTGCCACAAGATATGGTACAATTAAAATTGAGCAAACTCTAAAATTTAGCGATATATTTCTCTGTTTCCTTATTTTTTGTTTCCTTATTTCTCTTTCTTCAATTAAGCAGACTCCACTTTTTTTTTTGTTTCCTTACTCTTCTTCGTTTCTATACGGATCCCAATGGAATCAATTTTTTCTTTATTTTCTTATTTCTCTTTCTTTGTTTCTATACTATTGTCGTGGAAAATTTAAAATATATTTTCAACCACAAAACATAACATTCTACCATATCAACAACTTTAAAATTATATATCAAATCTGCATTATAATTTCAATTTATGCTGCATATTGAATATTTATAATATATCATTTTACATCTTCAAAATTTATTATATTACATCTCTGAAATTAGCAATTTAAAATAATTATAAATTGTGATGTGGTACTCTTAGAATAATTACTAAAATAACAGTTACTCTATATGTTTGTAATTAAAGAGTAGGGTTAAAATAATTCATTGTTTTTGTGCCCACATCATGCCTGACATATTTATCTATGTTTTCAAAATCCAAACAACCGATCCGAAGTGCTTAATATGATTGTTTGGAGACCAAATCTTACATTTTTTTGACACTTCACTAATTTTTAGACAGGTATAAACATAGAAGATTTTGGACCTTCTAAAATAGTAATTTTGTATCTATCTAAAAAAATATATAAAATTATGCTTCTAATTAATCACATTTTAATATGGATATCATGTTGAGCAGTTTGGATCAATTGTTTGGACTTTGAAAATAGAGATAAGGATGTGAATGATGATTGGAGCATAGGAATAATAAAATATTTTAATCCAACTCATAATTTTTTTTTTTGAGTAAATATTGAAGGTCGAGCCACCCAACTATTTATTATTTAGAAATGACTCTCTCATTCGAATTTCGAACATGAACCACTAATAATTAAATTATAGTTGTTATATATTAGTATTTATTTTTTCTTATACAATTGAAATAGAATTGCGACAAGTAGCCCAAACTACATTGAAAGCCGAATAAAACACTTCAGAACATGGCTGCCAAGTGCCCAGGTCCATTTATTTAGATAAGATTTTATTAGATTTTTTTATTTGATAATATAATATAGATTCTAAAAACTCAATATTATGCTTTGAACAGCTTGTCGGTCCAATATGACTAAAATATTGGGCAGGAATGAAAATACATTTTCCACTGGTAGCTTGATATCTCTTAACCAAAGTGCACATCTTCATTCTTAATTAAGCATGTTGATGTCCTGGTCCGTTAATGTCTTTATTAAAAGATAAAATTTTAGATGAATATCACCCTCTGATCAAATATTCTGATTTTATGCATCTTTTTTATGTTTTTGTACGTGTTGAAGTCTAAATTTATTTAGACACGTACTCTTCATCACATGCAAATTGTTTCATCTTTATGATTTCTTTCTATTTTTTAAATGTTATTTAAGGAATTTTTGAATTGATTGATAATTGATTGGTCATGTCTTTATTTCTTTCTATTTTTTTTATATCATTTATGGAATGTTATTTGTCATTTAATATGATATTTTGTTTGAAATTTTTTATGAAAATATGTTAAAGATAAAAAAAAAAATATGTCATTTAGTATATGATTTAAGGAATGTTATTTATATATAAATGTTATTTGATATGTTATTTCATTTAATCTAAATTTTGTATGAAAATATGTTATTTTATATGAGATTGTTGTTCTCTTCTTATAATATATTCCCGTTGCAACGCACGGGCACAATACTAGTATATATATATAATGAGCTATTGTGCTTTGCAAAGTAAAGACATCGTTTTACTTCGGCTTACTTTTTAGATTTTCAAAGTCCAAAATTTCGATCCGACCGTTCAAGTTGATCTACATATTGAAATGTGCTTGCAGACCAAATTTTACATTTTTTGGAATTTTTTTACTATTTATTAAGCCACTTTGAAAATTGGTGATCACATGGTCCAGAATTTTGTTGCACTGTTTTTTATGGACCATGTGATCAGCAATTTTCAAAGTGGCTTAATAAATAGTAAAAAAATTCCAAAAAATGTAAAATTTGGTCTGCAAGCACATTTCAATATGTAGATCAACTTGAACGGTCAGATCGACATTTTGGACTTTGAAAATCCAAAAAGTAAGCCGAAGTAAAACGATGGCTTTACTTTGCAAAGCACAATAGCCCATCTATATATAGCTTTCTTCATGGAGCATATCTATGTGCCATAAGCATAATTTAAAGATAGAAATACAATAAACAAAAACATTTAATTTTCGGTTAGCCCCTCAAATTAACAAATATTACAATCGGTAATAAATTTTGAGGTTTACAAATTTTGGTTTCAACATTTCCTTCTAAAAAAAGACGTTGCTTAAGATGCATTGACTTCTTAGAAAAACATGAAAAAACATAAATCGTACAGAGGCATTACTTTTCTTAGATCCAGAGTCAAAACCAACAAAGTCCCAAGATCCAACAACATAACATTCGGAAATTTTGTCACACAAACACACATCCAATTCCAAAGTGAGAGGAAGATATACAACAAAGAAAAAAAAGGCAAACCAAAATTGACGAGCTAAAACTCAAGAGTCCGACCTAAATTCCCTGTACCCTTTTAGCAACCTTGATCAAATGAGGAAAATGAGAAGTCGAATTAGGCTAGCTATGACATCAACTAAAAGACACAATCTTGAAAACAAAGTTAAAAATACCTAGTAAAAAAGAAAGGTTCTTCTCAGCTAACACTACTACAGAAATGGTCATTGTACACGGACATAAACAGGGGAGCTACACGGATTTCCTGCCGTGTGGAGTGCGAGGGTGTATAATTCCCTGAATAAATTATACACGGATATTTACCCGTGTGCAATTCCTGAGAGCTACACGGATCATTACATAAACAACCGTGTCCAATTCCTTGCCAAGTGGCGCTCTCCAAAGCCGAGCTACACGGATCACTACATAAACAACCGTGTTCAATTCCTTGCCAAGTGGCGCTCTCCAAAGCCGAGCTACACGGATTGTAACATACACAGCCGTGTAGGATTACTCTGTCTACACGGCCTTTTTAGGTTAATATCCGTGTAGAAATAGTTATTCTGCACGGCTTATTACTTGAACAACCGTGTCCAATTCCTTGCCAAGTGACGCTCTCCAAAGCAGAGGTACACGGATTGGAACATAAACAGCCGTGTACGATTTCTCTGTCTACACTAGGTTAATATCCGTGTAGACATAGTTATTCTGCACGGCTCATTACATAAACAACCGTGTACATTAGTGGAGATCTATACACGGATATTTAACTAAAAGGTCGTGTACGATCATTTTCCTGCACGGATGTCTATCAAAATATCCGTGTAGAATAACTATTTCTACACGGATCATTACATAAGCAGCCGTGTACCTATCTTATATTTTTATTGCTCTTTATTTGGCTTTCCACACGGACTTATGTGAAACATCCGTGTAGAATGGTTATATTTTTTTTTCAATTTTTATTTTATGTTTTGGCTAGCCTCCAGTTTGCTAGCCATTAAAAATCAATTCCAAAGAAAGAATTTCCAATATATCAGAATACAACCCCTAAACAAAATTCATGTACACTAAATATATCAAAAATTCATGCACACTAAATTATACAAATCCATATTCTGGTTTACAAAATTCATTTTGAAACCACTTTGCCCACATACATCTAAAATAATATATATCTTCCTCGCTGTAATGCCCTGCCTTTTTGTTCGATTTATGCTGCCAAAAATTCAAAATATGTAGGTTATTAGAAAAATACAATATAACAACTGCATCTCTGTTTTGCTTTATAAAAATAAATATTGTAATTATAACAATGCAACTAATAAAACAAATTTAGTATAATAAAATATTAGAGGAAATCAATATTAATTATATGGACAAGTCAAGGCAAACATATGAATTACATACCGGATATTTTGGCCAATCGAATTGTAAGCGTTCAACAAAGTGATACATATAAATCATCGTGTAATAACCGCATTCCCAACCCTGCAACTGTTGCGGGCACTGAAATTTTCATTTAGCGGCCTATGTTATAATGACAATTAATTTTTGAACAAAAAATATGAAATTATAAAAATTATAGTGCATGTGCTCACCGGCTGCCACCTGAAACACAACTTATTTTTATGCTTCGGATTCGTGCTTTGCATTCCTTCATCTTTAAGATATTGCAGAAAAGCCCTTACAAAATTGAGTGAATGTAATTAGCAATTCCACAATTTGTTATATGTAATTGGGAAAAAATCAAACCAAGTGAATTACTATTGCTTACTTTCTTATTGGAATGCAGATCATTTTGGAGTCCTGAGGAGTGACGCCCGGTTCGGGCTGTGAAGAATCCATGATGAAAACCAAATTCTCAAGTGGCACAATCACAATCAAACACCAGTGGCCCCTCTGGTGGTATGGTACGAGAACAAATCTCTTATTCCCCGAAAGAGCCTTGTGCATCGCTGAACACATGTACTGGACAGTATCTTTCTCCTGATATTGCACCATCGTACCACTAGTAAAAGCGGGGTCCAAGAATGCACAGGAGTTCACCTTATCTTTCCCACAAGCCACAGACTGTTTTCGTTGTATCATCCTGAAAAATCATCATTTCACATTAGAATATATATTTGAGTGCTATACACATGATATATATGATTTTTTGGTCACTAACAAGAGGAAAACGGTGACGACTCCCACATCGAGGCATGTAGAAAGTCCTTGAATTCTTTGAAAGGCAGCACGACCGTCCTGCCTTCGTGTAGGAGAACCTCGGGGGGGATATCGAACATTACGTGCTCCATATAATCTGGTGCCTTAACCAGGCAGGCGTGGAGATTCTGCAAATCCTCAGACAAACGGCTAACATCTTCTTCAGAGAGCCCCGTACGGTCTACTGGCGCATCCGCTGGCGCCGCAGGAGATTCTTGCGCATCAGCCCCGACTACTACTTCCAAGCCTCGCCATACCGGTGACAAAGCTTCGTCCGCAGCGTTTCCAACGCCTTTTCGGGTCTGTATCAGATTTTGAACCTTTTTTCAAGTATTTCAAAATAATCATTTTAACGTAACATAAGATATCCGTGTTTTATTTAGAGATTACCTGATCCAAAATAATCTGACACTTGGGCCATTGGACAATCTGTCTACGGGCATCATCAAGCACCACCATGCCGTCGGTAGGGACAGGAAGAGGTATGCGGGAAGCCCATTCGGCCACAATCATGTCAATCGTTACGGGGAGGTGGTTGGGCCTTAGCTGAGAACCGGCTGGAGGATGTACAATACCCTTAGCAAGGGTCAGAGGAGTTTTGTTGTGCCACATGACGAGGTCGCATGATGTGGCCTCCTGCAATAATTATCAGAAATTAGTTAATGAACAAGTCACAATTACGGGTAGATTATGAACAAGTAGTGATTACCTGTAGATTGTCCAACACGCCGAGAACTTCGGTCCCGGATGCTTGACTGCTTCGCCGAAATCCCGGTGAAACGGGAGGTTGTTGCTCGGATTGCTGCGTAAGAGATATAATTTGGTTGATCCACCTTGATTCGAATTCAGCCATCCTTCCATCGTACTCCGTTCTGAACTCCTTGCATACCTCCTGGCGTACCTGCGCCAACCTTGATTCCATCTCTTCCGTGCTAACTTTGGCACACGGTCTTCTTTTTGGTTTTAGTCCGTTGTATACATCCTTCCAGCCACAGTAGACCGAGACACCCCTAACTCGACCCGTGTGTTCTTTAGTCCCGAGCGCTGCGGACAAGGAATTATCCACTCTTTCGACAGTCATGGAGCCCGAATTTACCTCCTCCTCCACATCCAACTGTTAAAAAAAAATTAGTTATAGCAAAAGACAAAGTAATGTACACGAAGTTACCACAAAGACTCTTACCATTTTCTGAGCCACGGGTTGCACGTCACTTGGGAGTACTATCGTCCCGTCAGCGGTTACCTCAGATCTTCCCATGAGCCAGTGTTGGGCCCTAGGATTTTGGATCCTAACCACAGGTGAGTCAGAATCTTTGTTTTGGTCCAGTACCTTAGCCCATTCGGCCGACTTACCCTCGTAACCACCTGACCCTAATTTGTGCGGGTACTTGTTCAATTTCGCGATCCTCCTGCCCTCGTCACTTTTTATCTTCACACATCAAGGCACATCAATTAGCTAGTTTAAGGAAGATAAGTACATATCGAGAAAGAACAGAGACAAAGTTGGCTGAATTTATATACCTTGAACTCTGCTGTGGACTTCAAAGCTTGAAACGCCTCCCAGTCCTCTTGTTTCAGCCATTTATAGTAGCCTACCGGATTTCTCCCTTCCTCCATGAAATCCGTCTTCAACGTGCTCTTGAATTGCTTCCAAGCTTCATTCATTTTCCTCAGAGTCTTTTTCTTTTTCGCGGACTTTGGGTCGTCATCCTGGATGTTCCAATGAGCCTGCATGATTGACAACAAAATTACTGCATGTAAGTTCATTCAAGTTTTCAGGTCAGGTATAGACATATATAACTTGCACTTAACCAAAGTACGGGGAATAAGTAGCTTGAAAATAATTTGTGTTTCACTTGCTCTACCAAATTGTTTTCTGTATATTAGGAAACTTTGGGGCACAACCTATGTCACTACCTACATGCAATCTAACCTTTATGACCAAATCAAAGTGAAATAATGTGTTGTATTTAGCTGAGTTTGTTAGTGATATTTCTTTGCTGATTTTGCTATCTGTCATGATAATAGTGTAGGGCACCAGAATTGGGTCAAGGTGTCTGGTGATTACCTTACCTTTCTGGTGGCGGTACCCAGTTCAAGCATGGTGCACTACACTACATTGATTTCATTCAGCAGGTAATATATATTTGGTTTTGAATTTTTCTCTGTATAACTGCTAAATGATAGAATTTGGGATATAGTCTACAAAGCAAGAATTATCACCTACACCCCTAGAAATATACCAAAGGTTAAGACATGCTAGAAAACTTGTATCCAACAAAAAAAGAAATAACAAACAGAATACGAAAAATGAATATATAATGCATGTACATTTTTTTTTTTTACCTTCACAATGTTCCACCATTCGTTCTTATCTTCGTCATCGAATTTGTCCCACCTCTCAACCAAGATAGATGCCTTCTGCTTCACCAAATTGTTACACCAATTTGTGTACTCTGCCCTACGTGGACCCTTCGGACATCCGGTTTTGTTGAACTCAATTTGCAAATCCTTCGCCTCTGAGGTCTTCGTGCACATTGTCGGACCTCTTTTCCTCTTTTCTGTCTGAGACTACTGATCCTCTTCTTCCACTATCATATCTACCTGCGGTTCCACTGTTTCCAAAATCATATCTGCATTCTCACCTGGCTGTGACATGGTTCTTTCTACAAAAAAGAAACATTATTACAAATGCTATGAAATGTAAAATTTAGGTCTAACTTATGTGTTGTTGGGTCTTTTGTTCAATCATAGTGTTGGTTTTGCAATTTAGTTCCTGTAACATTAATTAGGTGTTCATGTCACCAGAATAGGTCAGTTGAGGAAACTTTTCACTTAACCAAAATACAATCAGAGATAAGGGTTTTGATTTAACCAAGATACAGGGAGCATTGCAACTTAGAGAGAGAGAGAGAGAGAGAGAGAGAGAGAACCTTTCAAGGAGAGAACAGCAACCGCGCGAGAGGAGCTTAGAGATTCAATTGGCGAGTTCAGAGGAGAGCGACAGAGGAGACCGAGCTAGCACCGAGAGAGAGAACGATCACTACTACAAAAATGATAATTCTACACTGCACATTGTACACGGTTTTCCCTATCTTATATAAAAACCGTGTACCAAATATGATTTTTTGAAAACCCAAAAAATATGCGAGAATTATACACGGACATTTAGTTAAGAATCAGTGTAGAATTGTTTGAGAGAGCTACACGGTTTATTAGGGATCAAAAATCCGTGTGCAAAGAAGACCGTGTGGAAAAAATTGAGAGAGCTACACAGATTTTTGTTAAATATCCGTGTAGGAATATATACACGGATTTTTGATAATATATCCGTGTAGAAATAGTAGAAATGTACACGGATTTTATTATAAATAGCCGTGTATGATTATTTGGAGAGCTACACGGATTAATAAGTATAAATCCGTGTATAAAAGGTTGTGTAGGGTTTTAATTAGTATAAAATGCCTTCTCCTTCCAGCGCCGTTTTGATCAAGTCTTTTATACTGTCTCTCTATCGCTCTCTCTGTATTGAATGTTGATCTGATTTCTGCAAAGGCTAGTAACTGGGATCAGAGATCTTTGAAGTTTTTATTTTCTCCTCTCTATCTTTCTAAGGTTAGTGTGTGTGTGTGTGTGTGTGTGTGTGTGTGTGTGTGTGTGTGTATATATATATATATATATATATATTTCTTTTCTTCCTCTAATTTTCTGTTACTTATTATTGCTTATTTAGGTCATGTGTAATTCATGCATGCTTGATTTCTTAAGATAATGCAAAAACGGCGGAAAGTTCGGCTGAGCGGGAGCCAAGCGTAGGGGCAGCCACGCAAAAGCGGGGGGAAGTCGGCTGAGTGGGGAGCCCAAGCGCGGGGGCTGCCACGTTTGAAAAAATTTTGAAATTTGAAAAAAAAATTGAATTTAAAGTAGAATTTTTATTCTCTATTATGCATGCATGCACATATATGTTGATAAAATGTATTTTTTATTGGAGATGCAATATGTTGGAGACCTTTAACAAAGAGGGATCATGTCATGGATCACATGTGTACTCTCCTTTTTTCATATGTTGGATCTAATACAACTAGTTTGTATGAAATTTTGGTCCAAACTAGATCATAGCCCAACGTTTTGGCAAACCTCCATGACATGGTTACTAGGTGGTAAGGACATAACTTGATCTACAAACATTGTATTGGATCTTGAGGAGTATATGTTATATGTGGATCACATGGGATTGTATATGTACAAAAAGCAATGTCTATATATGTTGATGCTTTTATCCTTTCATTTGTTATATATGTTGATGCTTTCATGCTTTATGTTTTTTTGTTATATATGTTGATATTAGAATTTTATGCTTTTATGGTTTCGGTTAGAATTTTGTAATGATAAATATGGATTTGTATAATTTTGTATAATTTTGTATAATTTCATGTACATGAATTTTAAATTGCTATATGAAAAATTTAAATACTGGGCTAGCAAAACAGGAGGCTAGCCAAAAAAAAAAAAAAAAAAAAAAATTATAAGACAATCCTACACGGATATTTAACAAAAATCCGTGTAAGAAGAGTAATTCAAAAATAATCGTGCACGAATACAAAAAAAAATTTAGTTAATTCTACACGGATATTTAACTAAAGTCCGTGTATGATAGTTCAAAGAGCTACACGAATATTTAGTTAAAAATCCGTGTAGAAAGAGGAGAGCTACACGGATATTTAGTTAAATGTCCGTGTAGAAAGAGGAGAGCTACACGGATATTTAGTTAAATGTCCGTGTATAAAAAGAATTGTACACGATTGTTTAGGTAATATCCGTGTAGCTCGGTAACATGGAGAGCGACACAGGCAGGTCTTTGTACACGGCTGTTTATAAAGTAATCCGTGTAGAAATCGTTATAATTGCACACGGGCAAATGTCCGTGTGTAGTTATTGACCTATTCGTACACCCTCGATTTAAACACGGTAGGAAATCCGTGTAGCTCTTCCATTTATGTCCGTGTGCAATCTCTTTTTTTGTAGTAGTGGATGGCAGCACCACAGAAAGAGATAGGAGACTAGGGGGTTAGGTTTTAGGGGAGACGAGGAGATTTTGAAAAGATATCGAGCGACAGAGACGAGGCGCGCACTTTATTTCGCGTAAACTAAATATACACGGACATTTAAATAAACACCCGTGTAGAAACGTAAGAGAGCTACACGTTTAATTAAACACCCGTGTATAATTAGGTTACGCGAAATTATGAAATGCGCGCCTACATATGGTTTTCTAGATTAATTTTTTCAAATTCCAAAGTTTCATATTTTTCAAATTCCATATTTTTCAAAATGGACAACTTCAAAAATAAAAAGGAACCTGATTTCAGTTTTATTTAGCTTGAAAATTATTTTATATCTTCGAGTATCTAGCAGAACTTAATAATAAAATCAAATAAATATTTCAATTTCTACACGAGCGTTTAATTAAATATCCGTGTAGAAACATTTTGTACACGGATTTTTTATTAAACGCCCGTGTACGTTGCTTATAAGGCGAAACAACTCTTGAACATTAAACGGCCGTGTTAAAAGCCTTTTGTACACGTATTTTTAATTAAACGACCGTGTATGATTCTTATAAGACGAAATTCAAAATTAAACGACCTTCAAAAGCCTTTTGTACACGGAATTCGAGAAGTTGCCTTATCTTTTTAATTAAGAAGACGAAACGACTTCAAAATTCAATATAATCTGAGAAACTCCCCCTTTTCGATTACTTTTCAATGAGAATTTGGAAGAAGAAATGGCCGCTTCGGTGCCACCGGAAGAAGACGCAAATGTGCCATGGCTCCCCGGCTATGTCCCTCCCGAAGATGCTCCCGTGAAATTAGAAGTCCCTCCCGGCTATGAAATGCCTCCTCCCAACTACAGGAGGACATGGCCATGGCCGCCCTCAAATGACGTGCCACGGCGAAGCCCAAGTGAGCACCCACCACCAAAGCCCTACAAAAGGAGGGGCAATCCCTGGATCAGGCCAAAGAGACCCTGGATTAAAAGGAGGGGGTCAGGCCAAGGAGCAATCCAGCCAGGCTAGTGAAGGAGTGTTTAATTAAGTTAGCTTTTTTTTTCGTTTTGTTTTGATGTAATATATTTTTGTTCTTAATTTAATCAGCATTTTGTTTTCTTTCCGTTTAACTATTTTGTTAAATACTTCATGCTATCTAAATAAATACTGTTATAGATATGAATTAGCAGTACAAAACAACCAACAAATAATTAATTCATGGATAATCACTAAAAAGTAAATTATTTAAAATTAACTTAAATAATCTGTCTAAATAATATCATAGAATGCCTAATGCTCTCTAAATAATCCGATTTGAAAACATAAATGAACACTTTACTTGATATGACCTTATCTGGGTTTACAAATTTATAAAACAACCATAGAATAATTTTTCGGAAAAAAAATACCTTCTGTTCAAGTAATTATTTCAAAATATTTTTTACAAAAAAATATTTCAAAATAACATGCAATTTAGTCCCTGTTGTTCAAGTAAAGTATTTTCAAGAATAATGTAATTTGACTATTTCAATTTCTACACGGGCGTTTAATTAAATATCCGTGTAGAAAACATTTTGTACACGGATTATTCATTAAACGCCCGTGTACGTTTCTTAGAAGGCCAAAAAACTATTGAAAATTAAACGACCGTGGAGAAAACTTTTCTTACACGGATTTTTAGTTAAACGTCCGTGTCCAATTTTAAGTTAAAACGTTTAATTTGAGAAGTTGCCTTATCTTTTTAATTCTGAAAAGACGAAAACGAATTCAAATAATCACTCCCCCCGTTTCGATTACTTTTTCTCTGAGAATAATTTTAGGGGAAAAAATACATTCCTACACGGATGTGTAATGAAATATCCGTGTAGCTCCCTTTGAATTTCTACAGAGACATTTTATGAAACGTATAAATGTATTTGTACACGGATGTTTAATTACATGTCCGTGTTGCTCCCTTTGAATTTCTAATGAAATTAAAAATTATTCTTAGAAAGATGCATGGGTGTTTTTTATTTAAACAAATAAAATATAAATTTCACGTCCTAATTAAATTATATCAGAAATTATACAAAAATTCATGTCTAGATTATATCAAAAATTAATACAAAAAAACCTACACTAAATTATACAAATCCATATTTCTAGTTTACAAAAATTACTGTTGAAACCACTCTGCCCACATATCTAAAATAATCTATCTGGTTCTTGCTCCTGATGCAAAAAAGAAATATTAGAAACGAAATAAAAACATTAGAATGAGACAGAAATATCCAGAGATAAACCGGCCTTGAGTCTTTAGCTTCATTGGGCTCTCTGAAATATTATAAAAGAAATATATATTATGCATTGAATTTTTTTTTTCCAAATAAGAAATATTAAAATTTTCAAGTTTAAAAGGAGTAAATATTATACATTGAATTTTTTTTTCTTTTTCTCTTTTTTTCCACTGTTTGAACATCTTCCCATAATCCTTCATTGTGGTCAGATCTCATGTAATTTGCTTCGTCTTGTTCTGCAATTGTTGCTATCTCAGCTTGCACATCGGTACAAAATTGAGGTATCTCTTCGAACTGGTCGTACTCTTCTTCGTCGGTGACGTTTTCTACCCCAACAATCCTTCTTTTTCCGGATAGGACGACACTCCACCTATCATCACTCAGGTCAGTGACATAAAAGACTTGGGTGGCTTGCTTGGCAAGTATGAACGGATCATCCACATACCCGACTTTGTCAAAATCAACGAGGGTGAACCCGTCGTTATCAACTTTAACACCCCGGTCTTCGACCCATTGGCACCGAAACAAGGGAATGCTAAGGTGAGGATTGTAAACGAGCTCCCAAATTTCTTCAATAACGCCGTAATAAGACTTTGAAGCTATTACAGGCCGGGCATCCCCCGATCTACTGAATTCTTGGGACGTCGCCACCAACGTCACCCCACTATTTTGCATCGTGCTCTTATCACACTGTAATTTAGTGTAAAATGTATATCCGTTAATCTCGTATCCTTGGAATGTTCTAACAACCATTTGGGGTCCTTCGCCCAGCAATCTAACAGTTTCATTTACGGGGGACATTTCGGGGTGTGATTTCACTCTGTCTTTCATCCATCCTATAAAAGAACGGTTATGCTCGTCAGTAAGCCACTTCTGACTTCTCGTGTAGTTCTGTTGTCGAAGGATCGTCATGTGCTCATCTATATATGGAGCAACATCAGCCATGTGCTGCAGTACAATAAAATGTGCCTTTCGCAGGTCATCGTTATCAGCAACTATGGCTTTCAACCCTATTGTCCCTACTCCTTGTAGCCTTCCCTCGTATCGAGATTTTGGAACATCAATAGGACCCACACCGGTCATGTAGTTGGTACAAAACTCAATTACCTCTTCTGTGGAATATCCCTCCACAATGCTACCTTCGGGACGATGTCGGTTCCTTACGTAACTTTTCAAAATACCCATGAATCTCTCGAATGGATACATATACCGCAGGAACGCGGGACCACAGATCTGAATTTCCCTCACGAGATGAACAACAAGGTGAACCATAACATCGAAAAAAGATGGCGGAAAATACATCTCAAGATGGCAAAGGGTAACGACGACCTCCTTCTGCAAAGCGTCCAATTTGAGCGGGTCTATCACTTTGGAATTAATTGCATTGAAGAAAAAACAAAGCTTCGTAATGGTTTGCCGCACGGGCTTCGGTAAAATTCCCCGAATTGCAACAGGAATCATATGTGTCATTAAAACATGACAGTCGTGGGATTTCGGACCAATCAATTTCAGGTCCTTCATCGACACCAGCTTCTTAATATTCGAAGAATACCCTGATGGGACTTTAATACTATGAAGGCACTTACAAAAGCTCATTTTCTCGATGTTCGACATTGTGCACATTGTGGGTGGGAGGTATGCCTTTTGCTTCCCTTTATCCTGCGGTGCAAGCTCGGGTCGTATTCCCATTAATTTCATGTCTTCTCGAACTTTAAGACCGTCTTTCGTCTTCCCCGAAATGTTCAATAATGTGCCAATCAAACTGTCACAGACATTTTTTTCAACATGCATGACATCTAAGCAATGTCTCACTTCTAAATATTCCCAGTATGGTAGCTCCCAAAATATGGACTTCTTTTTCCAAATATCTTTCGGTGGTGGTTTGGCACGTTTTCCAAAAACAACAGCAAGGTTTTTAACCCGCATGAAGACATTCTTCCCATCTAACGGACGACGTGCCACTCCAAGCTCAATTTTCCCGTTGAATACCTTCTTCTTCTTACGGTATGGGTGATTAACAGGAAGAAACCTACGGTGCCCCATAAAAACATTCTTTTTACAATTTTTCAACCTCAGCACCTGCGTGTCATCTTCACAGATGGGGCACGCCTTTGCTCCTTTACAAGTGTAACCTGATAAATTCTCGTACGCGGGGAAATCATTTATGGTGCAGAATACCATGGCCCGCAAATTAAATTGCTCTTTGCCGTACGCATCCCACACCCGGACGCCATCCCTCCACAATTTCTGGAGGTCCTCAATTAATGGTGCGAGATACACATCTATGTCATTTCCGGGTTGTCTGGGTCCTTGGATTAGTAATGACATCATTATGTACCTGCGTTTCATGCATAACCAAGGAGGAAGATTGTAGATGCATATAAGAACTGGCCAAGTGCTGTGCTGACTGCTCATGCTTCCAAACGGACTCATTCCGTCTGTGCTCACCCCTAACTTAAGGTTTCGTGATTCGCCACCAAATCCTTCGAAATGTCTATCAATGTTTCTCCATTGAATTGAATCAGCAGGGTGTCTTAGTTTACCATCTCTTTTGCGCTCTTCTTCATGCCAACGCAACAATTTCGCATCTTTGGGATTTGCAAATAACCGTCTGAATCTCGGTATTATCGGGAAATACCACACCGCCTTAGCCGGAGGCCTTGCCTTTTTTCCTCCATCACAATTGTCAGTGTCCTGGTCCTTGCGTTTATACCGTGAAACACCGCATTTAGGACAAACATGCATGGCCTCGTACTCGCCACGGTACAATACACAATCATTCGGACATGCATGTATTTTTTCAATCTTCAAACCCATTGGACAGATCAACTTCTTCGCCTGATATATTGTACATGGTAACTCGTTGTTATCTGGGAGCATCTCTCGTAAAAGCTTTAATAAGGACGTGAAACTCTTATCGCTCCAACCGTTGTCTGCTTTTAAGTTCAACAATTTCAACACAGCTGATAGTTTTGTAAATTTGGTACACCCGGGGTATAACGGCTTTTTAGATTCATTAGACAGATACTGAAATTTTTTAAAATTTTTATCACTAATTTCATCTTCCACATCACGTAACATGTCCTCTAGATTCTCAGTAAAATTGTATTCTGCATTTTCATCAATCTCCACCTCATCATCCTCGTTGCAATCAAGCCTAGCATTATCGAAATTTTCGACATTCTCAAAATCATCGTTGCATTCAAATTCAAAATTATCAACAGTTTCTACATTATCATCATTCTCGTCCAAAACAAAATTTCTATTGGTTCCACTACATTCCCTAATTTTCTCACCATGCATAAACCAACATGTATATTTTTTCTTAAATCCCCGACAAATCAAATGAGCTCTAATTTCTTCCGAATCCCCAAATCTTATATAATTTTTACAATCTCTACAAGGACACAAGATGTCGTTATCTTTTGTGTCCACTCTATAACTCTCAGCAAATTTAAGGAACTCATCAACGCGAGCCAAGTATTCTGCACTATCACGTCGCAATTCGTACATCCAACTTCGATCCATCTGTAAATTAAAGTAAAAAAAAAATTCCAATTAAACATATATGGTGGTCAGCATATATATTGTTCCAAATTCTTGGCTTATAAAGGGCCGGTTTACAATCCTAACCCACTCTTTGAATATTATGCCTCATATGTGAACACATATTAGCGGGATTTAATTAGTATTTGAGAAAAATTCGGCAGCATTTCTCCTTAACTCCCCAAGTATGCGTAAAAACCACATACTCGTAGGAGCAATAAGGAGAAATACTGTCGAACTTTCCTCAAATACTAATTAAATCCCGCTAATACGTGTTCACATCCTAAATGAGACACAATATTCAAAGAGCAGTCCCAAACGGGGGACTATCCAAAATTAATCCCTATTGGATTAATTTTGAATGGGCATGGACCTAAAAGCATCAGTAGGTCGGTTATTGGACCACAATACACTAATTATTTACATTATCTTAACAAATCAAGCACGCATGCATTAAATAATAATTGACAGAAATAATTAAGCAATATTAATCAGTAACAGAAAATTAGATAAAGAAGAGGGAAATATATATATGTATGACTAACCTTGGCAATAGAGAGGAGAATGCGAATTAACTTCCAAGCTATATCTCAGATCCGGCCTCGTTCCTTGTGCGCAGAAATCAGAACAATTCAATACAGAGAGAGAGAGAGAGAGAGAAGTATTAATTGATCAAAACGGCGCCGGAAGAAGGCCTTTTATATAGTTCCAAACCCTAAAATAACCTTTCTACACGGATGATAATCTATAAATCCGTGTAAAAAAAAGCATTACGAGAGCTACACGGACTTTTACATATGTAGCCGTTTATAAAAGATAACCTTTATACACGGATATTTATATAAACAGCCGTGTGTAATATAAAAGATAAACTTTCTTCACGGACATTTAGAATTCTTTTTTTTCCTAATTTTTGTTTTATTTTTTTTGGTTTAGCCTTCCATTATTTCGAGCAAGTATCTTTGTTTTCACGGATATTTAGCTATAAATCTGTGTAGAAAGACACACAGACTTTTATATAAACAGCCGTGTAAATTATTTTTCTACATTGTTAATTAAACAAAAATCCGTGTACTATTTCTCGTTTCTACACGGCTCTTTATTAAACGTCCGTGTAGCATTGTTTTTTTTTTTTTTTTTTTTGGCTGTCAGCTAGTTTTTTTCCCTATGTTTTTCAGAACAAACAATTTCCAAAACAGAGGAAGACATTTAAACTAAAAATTCATGTACCCTAAATTATACAAAATTAAAGCATTACAAAAGTTGGAATAAAAAGTCATATTGTAAACTAAACATTTCCATTAAGGAGTAGAATAGGGTGGTTCTTTCCTTTTGGTGCCGGTAGGGTTTACAGAGGGGTGATATGAAGATATGTTTTACTAAAGAGTTGAGTTAAAAGTTAGATTAAGGACCTTCAAAAAAAATGGAAGAGGTCGATGAAGGACCTTCAGAGCCGGATGAAGAGACGAATGAAGAGTCGGATGATCTCCGACTTCATTCTACTCTTCACCCGGCTCTGAAGGTCACATTCACCTCTTCATCCGGGTCACATTCACCTCTTTCTGAAGGTCTTTCACCCAACTCTTACCGGCCAACTCTTCGTCCAGTAAAATTGATCGAAATAGAGATAATTTCTCCTCTGGATCTTGCTTGCCCGAATTAGTTAGGACATGCAAGGAACTAACCAAAAGACTACCTAGCTAGGTTCACTACTACAGAAATAGAGATTGCACACGGACATAAACAGGGGAGCTACACGGATTTCCTACCGTGTGGAGTGCGAGGGTGTATAATCCCTGAATAAATTATACATGGATATTTACCCGTGTGCAATTCCTGAGAGCTACACGGATTATTATATAAACAACCGTGTTCAATTCCTTGCCAGTGACGCTCTCCAAAGCTGAGCTACACGGATTGTAACATAAACAGCCGTGTAGCTCTCCTCTTTCTACACGGACATTTAACTAAATATCCGTGTAGCTCTCCTCTTTCTACACGGACTTTTAACTAAACATCCGTGTAGCTCTCATCTTTGTACACGGACTTTTAACTAATTATCCGTGTAGCTCTCTGAACTATCATACACGGATTTTAGTTAAATATCCGTGTAGAATTAACTAAACATTCGTGCATGGATTATATTATAAATTACTATTCTTACACGGAATTTTGTTAAATATCCGTGTAGGGTTGTCTTATAATTTCTTTTTTAGTTTTTTTTTTTGCTAGCCTCTTGTTTTAAAATTTTTTTTTTGCCAGTATTTAAATTTTTCAAATAGCAATTTAAAATTCATGTACATGAAATTATACAAAATTATACAAATCCATATTTAGCATTACAAAATTATACAAATCCATATTTATCATTACAAAATTCTAACCGAAACCATAAAAACATAAAATTCTAATATCAACATATATAACAAAAAAAAGCATAAAAGCATCAACATATATATACATATTGCCTTTTGTACATATACAATCCCATGTGATCCACATATAACATATACTCCTCAAGATCCAATACAATGTTTGTAGATCAAGTTATGTCCTTACCACTTAGTAAGCATGTGATCAAGGTTTGGCCCAATTTCCGCTAAGCTGGGCTCATGTTGCCAAAATGCTTGGTTATGATCTAGTTTGGACAAGAATTTCATACAAACTAAGGCATATTAGATCCAACATATCAAAAAAGAGAGAGTGCCATGTGATCCATGACATGATGCCTCTTGGTTAAAGGTCTCCAACATATTGCATCTCCAATAAAAAAATACATTTCATCAACATATATGTGCATGCATGCATAATAGAGAATAAAAATTCTCCTTTAAATTCAAATTTTTTTCGAATTTCAAATTTTTTCCAAATTTCAAATTTTTTTTCAAATTTCAAATTTTTTTCAAATGTGGCCGCCCCCACGCTTCGGCTCCCCACTCAGCCGACTTCCCCCCGCTTTTGCGTGGCTGCCCCCACGCTTCGGCTCCCGCTCAGCCGAACTTTCCGCTGTTTTTGCATTATCTTAAGAAATCAAGCATGCATGAATTACAAATGACCTAAATAAGCAATAATAAGTAACAGAAAATTAGAGGAAGAAAATGAAAATATATATATACTAACCTTAGAAAGATAGAGAGGAGAAAATAAAAACTTCAAAGATCTCTGATCCCAGCTGCTAGCATTTGCAGAAATCAGATCCACATTCAATACAGAGAGAGCGAGAGAGAGACAATATAAATGCCTTGATCAAAACGGCGCTGGAAGGAGAAGGCATTTTATACTAATTAAAACCCTACACAGCCTTTTATACACGAATTTATACTTATTAATCCGTGTAGCTCTCTAAATAATCATACACGGCTATTTATAATAAAATCCGTGTACATTTCTACCATTTCTACACGGATATATTATCAAAAATCCGTGTATATATTCCTACACGGATATTTAACAAAAATCCGTGTAGCTCTCTCAATTTTTTCCACACGGTCTTCTTTCCACACGGATTTTTGATCCCTAATAAACCGTGTAGCTCTCTCAAACAATTCTACACTGATTCTTAACTAAATGTCCGTGTATAATTCCTACAGATTTTTTGGGCTTTCAAAAAATCATATTTGGTACACAGTTTTTATATAAAATTGGAAAAACCGTGTACAATGTGCAGTGTAGAATTACCATTTTTGTAGTAGTGGTTAATGTAACCAAAGTAAGGACTACTAGTTACATTAATCTAAGTAGCCTTTTGGTTATATGTCCTAAACTAAACACCTTAGCAAGATATAGAGGAGAAATACAAATTAACTTCCAATATCTTAGATCCGGCCTCCAGTTATAACATCTCGAAAAAATTGGGGAAATGAAGCACTTCGCATGGGAATTCGAGATGTAGGTTATCAATTGTATCGGATCGCTCATCTGTGAGCTCCCAAAACAGTAGCTCATATCGATCTAATTTTGCGATCTGAAACAATTGATAAACCTACATCTCAACTCAATTGTTAACAGTGAGAGGGGAGAGTATAAATTGATCAAAACGGCGCTGGGGAGAAGGCCTTTTATATAACAAAAAACCTAAAATATCATTTCTACACAGCTCTTTATTAAACGTCCGTGTAGCTCGCTCAAGGCTTTCTACTCTGTCATTTAAACAAAAAACCGTGTACAAATTCGACATTTCTACACGACTCTTTATTAAACATCCGTGTAGCTCCTACATGTTATCTAACGGTCATTTAAACATTTATCCGTGTACAATTCTTTCCTATCTTCACGGTTCTTTAATTAAGAATCCGTGTAGCTCTCTCAAGGCTTTCTCCACGGATATTTAAACAATAAGCCGTGTATAGTTCCTGGTAAACGTCCGTGTAGCTCTCTCACGTCTTTCTACACTTCTTCTTTCGTAAATATCCGTGTAGAAACAATATAGATATTTCAGGCATCCAAAAAATTACAACTTCTACACGGTTTTTATATAAAATTGCCAAATCCGTGTACAATGTGCCGTGTACAATGACCATTTCTGTAGTAGTGTAAAAGACACAATCTTGAACCAAATCAAAGCAGTCGACTAGTTAAAAAATTTCAGCACTCAAAAGCCCAAAGGTTTTCACAGCGAATCTCCTCTTCCTCCTCGGGTGTCAAGTCGTTTTTGATGTTGAAGGTCCTGCGAATCTCCTCCGGGCTCTTCCCCTTTATCATGCCGGCCACCTTATGGCATGCCACATCCAGCAGCTCCTGGATGTGCAGATAATCAGCTGCCATCATAAGGTTGAAGAGCGTCTCCTGATCCACATCTATAAATTGCTTGTCCCAGTTCCAAAGCTCATCATCAGAAATTCTTGAGGAAGCCGGCATGGGGCTGCTACCATCCTCAGTCGTCTCAGTCTTCGACATGTCTGCTGCTTCGACGTGCTTCTTGCAATACTCGATCACCAGCGCAAGGGTCGGTGCACCGACATTCAGAAGAGGGATGAAGGTGGTGGTGCTGATGTCTTCCATTATGTGGGAGATCGTTATAGATTGCTTCGCCACGGTCTCTGGTACCACGAACACCACTCCATCGCTGCTCTTGAGTGTGATCATCTTGCTGGTCGTGCTCTCTGACATTTACTTATTGTGGAAAGGATCAAAGGAAGACCGAGATAAATTAAGGAGATATTGATCTTTAGTATCTTGGTTCAGTTCTAGGTGACGCGCCTAGATGTTGGGTTGTAGCTAGGAAACGTCCGTCGTCTGATCTTTTGAATCAGAATCGAATGGCCATCCGATGGGTTTCTATGGCCAATTAATTTCGTGCATGCAGCACCAATTGCACGGGGAAATAGCTGGAGTACTGAAAATTCCCCAACAAAGCTTCTATCTGGACCGTCAGATATGTGGACGATTTGGAGAGAAATAGCAACTAGCAAGATGGAGAGATCAGACTTAATTCCTCTTTGAAGCAGCCCTAAACATTAAGCGATGGAAAACCCAAAATTAAATTCATCATTAGGGGCGAAAAATGTTTTTTTTTTTTTAATTCTTTTTATTATTATTTTTAATTTGAAATTAGAAAAAAACACTTTCGATCCGACGTTTCAGTTGAGAATATAAATAAGAGAAAAGGTAAACAATGAAACACAGAAAAGGCCCAATTAATCTATATAACTGAAAGCTGAGTAAAGCTTGTTAATTAATTTATATATTTTAAATTTTATTTATATTAAATTAGAAATATTTTTTTAACTTCGTACTGAAATAAATATCGAATAAACAATTAGATATTTAAAATGAGAAAATTACTTGTATATTATTAAACAATATTTTGGCACCCATATAATTTATTTAAGAATAATTATATGAGCAAAGCTAGAGTGTGATGTGCTCACCAAGAGGAGTTCGTGAGCACAACTCCAAAATTTTATCGGATTAGCTTCAAACGATAAATTTAAACTGTTAAAATCTATCTACTTTATGTGTGATGCATATACATGAAAAATTTTAAAAGTTTCGAATTCATTTAGTACAAAGTCAAGCTTGGACCACTTGACATTTTTCATCATTTAGAAAAAATTTACAAGTTGTTTTATGTATTCATTTTTCATCATTTTTTTTACCACTTGACATTGTACTAAATGAATTCGAAACTTTCAAATGTTGTATGTACATGTATACTCATGAAGTAGATAGATTTCAACAGTTTGGATTCGTCGTTTAAAGCCAATCCGATAGACTTTTGAAGTTGTACTCACTAACCCCTCTTGGTAAACACATCACACCCTAACTTTGCTCTAATTATACCATCCCCTGCATCATGTTTGGCTGTGGAGTAAAGTTAATGAGGATTAAATGGCTTACTCCATCTTATTGCATATATTTTACATCTTGTTTGGTAGTTTAACTCATGATTAAAATTAATCCTCCTAGAGGAGTAAGGTGTTGAAAAATTAGTCTATGTCTATGACAGTGGGTCCTATAGGTGAAGTGTATAACTTACTCCGAATTAACTCATCTCTTACTCGCCCCCCCCCCCACTCCTCTTCTTTTACTCCTTATTTGCCTACTTAAGTGTGGAGTAAGCACCTCATACTCCACAATCAAACATGCCTTGGTCTCCAATCCCCTAAAAATTTCCAAGCTCACTAAATTTGAATATGAAATTCCTCGAACTCTAACTACCTTATCGGAACCACTTTCTAGAAGGCCACTAGCGAAGTTACAACTGGTGCGCGCAAGTGTTGATATATCTCTATTCTTATATTAAGCACGTAGATGTCCTGATTCGCCAATGGCTGTGATTAAAAGATGAAATTATATTTATATACATGTGACAAGTTTATTTAGTTTGTCTTCTTTTGGTGATGATTTTGTTCTATTTTTTAAATATCATTTAAGAAAATTTTGAATTAATTGATAAAAGATTGGTTATATCTCATTTAATTAAACATGATTATATTTTTTATTAATGATTTGGAATCAGTTTAAATTTTCTAATTAAACACAATTTACAGCTTCACAAGGGCAATTAATCTTTTAGCATTAGATTTGAATAAAATTTTCAGTAATATATGCTATTCCACCTCCTGATTTAATAGGACACATTGACTTGCTTAGAAAAACATGACAAAACACAAGTAGCACAAAAGCATTAATTTCATGAAGATGAGAATGAGAGTCAATCAGAATCAAAACCGTCCCTAGATCTATTACATAACATCCGAAATTTTCTCACACAAACACAGACCCAAAGTGTTAAGGGCTTAAGGCTACACATTCTCCTCAGTCCCAGGAGGAAAAGGGTGGATTGAATTGTGACAGAAACCCTTCTCCAAGAGATAACTCATAGTATTGCAAAGCTGTCGCTAGAACATGGATAGCCAACATTATCCATCCTGGGATCACGACCCAATGTGGTTTCAACAAGTGCAAACATGCCGGATACACTGCCCCTATGGTCGAAAAAAGAAAAGCAGCAATCCAGCTCATCATTTTCGGGTGACAGGCTACATCTAGCTGGTGAAATATCTCCGGGATAATTACCAGTATACACAGCATCAAACAAGCTGTGCAAGTGGCTGCTGTGCATATCACCTTATCTGGATCTTGTGTTATGATATATATAAGCGCTGGAAGAATCATGTTAACTAGGAGGAGGACTTTAGCGCCACGACTGATTCTCAATGGAGCTATGGCCATGGATTGCGGTGGCACAATTGGGTTTGCGTTTGCATTTGCATCCATGGGTTTGGTTTCCTAGCAATTGCATTTCAGAACTCCAAAATTTAGATGTAAATAATCTTTTTTTAATACAATCGTTAGTGACCTTCAAAAAGAAAAGTCCAAAAATTAATTTGTCATTAGAACAGATTAACTATGATAATAAAGACTAGACTAGACCAAATAAAAAAAACTAATACACCTTGTAAACTTTCAAAAAATAAGAAGAAAAACTACAGTAATAACAAAGAAACTAATTAAATTGTTTGGAGCCCAAACTCTAATAAGGGAAGAAAATTTGCAAGTGCAGCTAAGCTTCTCTGAGAACACAGAGAAATCACAAATATTAAGAAAGAGACCCACATCCCAGCCTTGATAGCCAGATTGCTAGCTACCAGATAACTCATGAGCTTAACAAGGATGGAGCCAGACTTTCATGTTATATATGGAGTCAAACGTAAATGAGAATTAATCATATAAAACTTTTATGCTGCGAATGGAGATCAATTTTATGGTATCCATAAAATTTTACTCTAAACTATATAGAAAATCATGTACAAGTACAAATGTTTTGAAAATAAATAGTGGTCAATTGACCTCCATTCTTTGAACTTACCTCCGCCGCTGAGTTTAACTTAGCAAGAAGTAAAAGGGAGAAGAAACCAGAAATCAACCGTAATGACTAATACCAAATTTCTTCTAGTTATTCGAGAAAATGAATCTTTGTTAAAGAAGGAAGCAAACCTGAAATGCCACTAAATTGGGTAATTATGTATAAAGTATAGCAATAGTTCACAAAAAATAGTATAGACAATTAACCAATAAAAATATTCTTTATGCCATGTATATATAGAACATCTCTAATTCAGGGATTTTTAGAATCTAATGCGATATATTATCATTCAAGACATAGTTTAGATTATTATTATTTTCTTTTCCTTCACAAATGAAAGGACATTACATGCGCATCTAGATCCATTGGAGATTTTCAGATATGTATATATACAGCCCCCTTTCATATGCTTGAAAAAGAATCCTATAGATAAATGATTGTTAGACACTGTTATCTTTCACATCACTCATATCGCTTTCTTGATGGAGCATATGTTCCGCAAGCCGTGATTTTTATTAATATCCAAAGTTAATTAGAAATTAATAAATATGTCTAGATTTGCTAAGAATTAATAAAAATATTCGTACCGGCTACCCATTTAAAATACTACCGGTCATTTTCTGGCCAGTATCCTTTTTTTTTTTTCCGTTTTAGACCCTATAAATATCCATCTTTCTCTCTCTCCCTCTCACAATTCTCTTCCTGCCCGAATCTCTCTATTTAGGTATTTTTTTATTTAATTTAAATTTATTTTTTATTTTTTAATTATTTTTCAGTAACCGTGTAAATTAGTAACCTGACAATTGTTTACCATTTTTCAAAATGTAGTTTGTTTGCAATGGCCTTGATTTTATTACACTGTGGTTGTAAGGTTCTTAGTAATGCATATGGGGCTTATTACAATAAAGACCCAATTAATTCATTTATGATTTCCGATGATATATTCCTTTGGAACTTGAAAGTCATTATTTACACATGCACTGGTTTAAACCCATAAAGGTGCAACGTAGAATTGGCAACCCGAGTTTGCAATGGAAACACCGGAAAATTTACACTTGTGAAAATACTAGATGAAAATACTTGGAGAGGGTTGTACGGCCATTTAAAGGCCACTGGAATTTTTATAATAGAAATCTATGCTAGAAGAATTCCGATAGAGGCAGAGGTTGGAAGTTTTGGCCAAAATTCAGTTGTGCCAACTCATATAACACAACGAGAACCATACACTCCCGTCGTTCCTCCAACACAACGAGAACCATATACTGACCCAGAAACAGACAGTCCCTACACTCCACCAGCCTCCCAATCACGACCTCAACAAATATTTCAAATTTCAACCCCACCTAGACCCGTGCATGAGGTGCCTTTACCATTCCCGCCACCAGAACCTTACCCCAGACCGACACCAGTAAACGATGAAATTGGGTCGGATTTTGAAAATATTAATGAAATTCTGGATGAAGATCTGCAAAGTGGGGATGAATTTGATGGAGAAAACTGGGACTCTGATCACCTGGAGGGTTGTGGTGAAGATGGTCCAGTTGAAACAGCTCAAGGGCCCATTCGAACCAGATATGAGAATATGCCGCTTAGTGGACGGACTGATACGCACTCGTTTGCAGACTTCAATGATGTATCTGAGTTTAGAGAAGCAGATATTGGTTATTATGGGCAACAGATTGAGTATAAAGGTGAGCTGGCGTCGAACCAATATTTTAGAAGCAAAGATGATTTAATTAAGAAGATTAGAGAGCACCATGTTATTAAGAATTAGGAGATTAGAATGAAGAAAAGTGACAGGGATCGGATTCATGTGGTATGTAAGGACCCGCGTTGTCATTACGAACTTAGGGAAAAACTAGCGAGATATGGAGATGCATGGGTTATAACGAGGCAAGACAAGCCTCACACAGATAGGATTCAGTATACAAGGACGGACAATGAATGTCTGACGACATCAATCATTGCTGATGTCATTGAGAGAAGCATTAAAAATGACCCCTGTATGAGCATCCAGTCGGTGGTAAACTGTGTTTTATCTATGTATGACAATGTAACCCCGAAATACAACCGACTGTGGAGGGGTCGTGAGCTTGCAATAGCCTAACAATTTGGGAGTTGGGAGACTTCGTACAACTTGCTGAGACCATTGATGATGGCAATTTGCGACAAGAATCCCGGCTCGAAGTACTAATTTCTAACCAGTCTGATACGAGATAAAGAAATAGGAGAAATTATGAGACATGTTGTTCAGTTCAAGGCCGTCGCCTGGGCTTTTGGTCCATGCATTGCAGCGTTTCAGTACTTGAGACCAGTGATCAGCATAGATCCATGCTTCTTGTCTGGGCGGTACGAGGGGAGGCTTTTGATAACTTGTGGCTATGATGCCGAGAACCAGCTGTTGTCTATTGCATTTGCAACCCTGCATAAGGAGGATACCGAGAATTGGGATTTTTTCTTGCAATGGTTGAGGAATGAAGTGCTTGGATATAATAAATTCGCCTATGTTATATCGGACCAGCACAAGGGGATCAAAGTTGCACTGACAGCAGAATACGGATGGTCTCCAGAGCTTTTTGTGCACATGTTTTGTATTCAACATGTTGCTGACAACTTGGTCCAGAACTATGAAAAAAAAAGTGGTACGGATGGAGGTTCAAACAAGGAGCCAAGAAAAAGAAGCTAAGAAAGTTGAAAGAGATGTTCGAAGAGTTTGCTCAGGTATGTCTAATTTATAACATTTCGTTTAATTATTTTATAAGACTACTCTGAAAATGAAATAACATCTATTTGTTTTGTGCAGCTAAATCCAAGGTGTAATGTATTTTTAAGGAAGGTGGGCAAAGTACGTCCTAATGATGCGATGGAGCCGTCTAATTATGAGAAGAATTTTCAAACCTGTGATGGATAATACCGGTTTGGTATAATGACAACAAACGGCCCCGAGTCACTCAACAATGTCTTCCGAGATAGTCGTAGATTGCCCGTGGCTGCCATAGTGGAGGATATGTTCTACAATTGCAACCAATGGTTTGTTCAGCGGTGACAATGAACAATGGAATTAAAAGACAAGAAGCAGGTGTTTTTCGACCGAGTTTTGCAGAAGTTAAGGAAAAAATGGGAGAAAGCTGCAGCAATGCGTTTGGTGCGTTATACGAACGGCCAAGGTCAGTACCAAGTTTCATCCCCAAATGAGTATTGTCACACCCCAAACCAGAATTTCAGATTAAGGTGTGATCAGTCCGCGCCCCGTGTTTAATTATCTCTAAACACACAAGGCTAATCAAATACAATAATCAACAAAAACAGCGGAAGCGAAATGATATAAATAAGCATCAGTCATACATCACTAAATAAACATAAACATATACGAGTCCATACAATCCATATCATAAAAGAAAACACAAGCTAATGAAAGGGATACATAATCTACGAGACCGATGTATAGACAAAAATCATCGGACTCCTTATCCTAATCAAAAGGGGGTCCTATAAACAAATATCAAGCGGCACGGTCCTCAGGGACAGCTCCTGGCATCCCTAGCTGCGGTACACCAGTCTCTGTACCTAAAACCCACGAAAACAACATGTGGGGTGAGCGACTAATCGCCCAATATGTGACCCAGAATTACCCTTTCAAGGATCCTCTTTGGTCAAAGCACATTTGATGCTAATCTACGTATCGATAATTCGTACTTTTAAATGCACATGCTTAAATATAAACAACCTATTATTTTATCTATTAAAGAAAAATAAATATAATAGAATGACATGATGCGATTATCCTATCATGACAGCATGCAAAATCTCCCAAAAACAAAATACAAGGAGAATAGAATATAGTTTCTAATTTGGAGTCCAATACCGAGGTCTGTGTGTACAAAATTTAATATAATAGTACGGATAAAATATATGTACACCCCGTGCTGTGCTAATCGGACTCAAGGTCCCACAAGATATTAGTCCAAGGACGGTGGGCAGGGAGCCAATGATACACGATGCCCAGAGACATCGTGGCAGCAAACGATACACAATATCAAGGACATCGAGCATTAACTCGCAAGAGTATATGCCCACTCGCCGATGAATATATCTCAATCCGTGTATTTTTCCTTGCTCTAAAACGATCCTTCAACTTACATATACAAATAGGAGAAATCTACAAGCAAGTCGTAAAGTTTAGTTAATCCATCTCCTTATGAGCAGACGACGGAACTCCACTGCCTGGCCAGACCAATGGAACAATCAAGAGACACGCAATCTCGTATAAAAACCTGGGACCGGAGCCCCGTATCACACACCTGAGACCGCAGTCTCATATCACACACCGAGACACGCAGCCTCAAATTCGTATATGGCGAGTAGCTCCTAATGTAAGGGAGACCAAGCTCGAATCGTTTCGTACCCGGCGACCGCAGCCTCCGGTGTACGTAAAAGTAAAATGAACGAGTATATATATAATTCCAACTTTAATACATATAATATATCCTAAAAAGACCATCTAAGGGATCAAGTGATCTCTCAGCTCAATGGCTACGGACCCGACTCGTTCCATCCCAACAAGCCGGAGCGCAGTCACTCAGTCTTCTTCTCAGCTCTCACCAATGCATATGATCGTTTATAAAATAATAGTATATTGTCCTCTACGAGAAGAGGACAACTAATAACCTAAAATAACTATATATAATATCTAACTTGTAATTAAATTACTCTACTCCTAAATAAAAACAGTAAATTTTCATTTTGAAAGGGGTTATGCAATTTCTAATTACAGTTCGAAAAGAATAAACATGCTCTAATGCATCTAATAATTTAAAGTGCGAATGTCAGGTCAAGTGGTCAACTGGTAAGAGTACGCCACGAAAAGTAATTCAGATATCCCACACCTGTAAGGTAAGCTGAAGGCGTGCGCTAATCGCCTCTAAAATCCGCGTGCTCTGCGTATGCTCCGGTACCGCCGTCAGCGGGATCGGTCCACGGGTCAGGATCAGGATAGGTCGGATGTCCTGAAATTCATAACGTAATCTAATTATCGTAACCCTTGCTACCCTTATTTTATTATTTATAACTTTAATTTGAAGATAAACTGTTTTAATTAAATTCTCTAAGTATTTAAAAGAAATCCTATTTATTTACGAAATTAAAACACGTAAATATTTTACTAAGTTAAATATTGCGTTAAATAATTGTGTCTAAATGTTCGTAACGAAAATACATATTTTATTTAATTCTCTAATAGTCAATTTAATTTATTCTTAAGTATGTATATAAATAAATACGCCAAAAACCAATTGTTAAATAATCGATATGATACGAAAATCATTTATACAACCTATTTTATATCTTTGTAAATTCTTAAAATACCTATAATATTATGACAAATTTTATTTTTAAAATAAAATAGATAATTAATGTTACGTTAAGAAACTTTCAACAATAAAATAATTAAAATGTTTAAAAACATGATCGAAAATTCTATTGATAAAATAAGAATCTAAAAAATCTAAAACAATGTACCCAGACAAGTATATCTAGTTTTGACCTTTAAACGCGTCCCTAGTTCGCTAAAAAAAAAATAGAAACTGCGTTGGAAACACGAAATTCTGACAATCTGCAGGTTCAGTGCGTCCACACTGGTGGTGAGTGCGGGTGGTCCATCCGCACTGGCACCTGTGTTCCTTAACTTGTTTTCTGAATTTCTGTGAGTGCGGGTCAACCACCCACACTGGATATCAGTGTGTCCGCACTCATGAATCTCCTGTGCTATGATTTTTCTTCAAAACGACTTTTAAGTAGTGAGTGCGGGTGATTGACCCGCACTGGAGGAGAATGCGGGCGCATTAGGCTCGGACTTTTCTTGACAAGTGAGATTTTGACGAAAAATTTGACTAAGTACTGAGTGCGTCCGCACTCAGATCCAGTGCGGGTGAACGATCCGCACTGGATGTATTGAGAGTTGACGAAAATTTGACCAAGTACTGAGTGCGTCCGCACTCAGATCCAGTGCGGATGAACGATTCGCACTGGATGTATTGAGGGTTTATTTTATGAAATTTTTGTGTCTCTGCTCTCTCTCTCTCACTCCGCCCCCTTCCCTGCCCCTTCTGTGGTCCGCCAAAAGAAAGAAAAAAAGAGAGAAAAAGAGCTCCAAATCCCTCCAAGTCGCTCAAAAGTCCGAGAAATCGAAGTAGGAACCGAGAAAGTGGCCGTAGATCTCTTCTAACCCTCCTATTCGGTATTCCCTTCTCTTCCCTTTTCTCTCCAAAATCTCAGATTTCTCGATTGTTTGGATTTTCATTTTTAACCCGAGATTTGTGTTTAAATTGCTGGTAGTCTATCTCCTTCGAGCTCCTTGCTGTTTATTTGTCGATTCTTTTCTCGAATTCATCTCGATTTTGGATTTCCCTTTCTAGGGTTTTTGATACCAAATCAGAAATTGGAAAATGTCATTGATTGATTAGGCTAGTCCGACCGAATAGACTCGTAATCGGTAAACCTCTCCCTCAACCTTGACATTTAGCGATTAATTTGAATTTCGACCAAATTAGGGTTTAATTAATCGGCAAATTGAAATGTTGCGAGAACCAAAATAGTGAGACGGTAAATGGGTATACCTACAGATTGACCAAATTAGAATTGTATGTGGTTAGAAGACCAAGAAGTAACTGTGTGAAGTTTAGAGGTTTTTAGTAAGAAAGAAGGAATCCAAAGAATCGATACGAAAACATAGGAATTGGTTAAGGACGGTATAAGCCCTTACTAAACTTGAGTAAGCATTTCGACCATTGAATCGGGAATTAACCAAGTATATAGGTGTAGGCTCAGTCGAGCAGGAATTCGCGAGACGTTTCGAGACGTCTGATCCATAGTTAAACAATACGCTTGTTGTAAACATGTGCGGGGTTCTTGGACTTGTTTGATGTTTCATTTTCAGGAATTAAATTATTTTCGATTGTCATGTTGTATGTTGATTGCTGCATAATTGGAATTGTGTGATTCATGTGCATAACTCAATTAAATTAGAACTGAATTGTTGTGAGATGGTTGATTTGCATATTCGTATGGTTATCAATTGATGTGTTCTATTCGTTGTTCTATGTGTGAATGAATCTGCCAGGCTGACCTGTAGAGGTAGCTGGATAAGGTGACGGTGACCTATCCGTTGACCTGTTTCTGAATTTGCCAGGCTGACCTGTAGAGGTAGCTGGATAAGGTGACGGTGACCTATCCGTTGACCTGTTTCTGAATTTGCCAGGCTGACCTGTAGAGGTAGCTGGATAAGGTGACGGTGACCTATCCGTTGACCTGTTTCTGAATTTGCCAGGCTGACCTGTAGAGGTAGCTGGATAAGGTGACGGTGACCTATCCGTTGACCTGTTTAATGAATTTGCCAGGCTGAACTGTATAGCCGATTTTGACCCTATTTGAATGAAATTGCAAAGTTGAGCTGTATGACTAACTTTGACTCCGTGGAAATGCATTTGTAAAGCCGAGCTGTATAGCTGACTTGGAACCAGACTTTAGTAAATGGTTAAGCCAAAGCACTGCAGATGGGTGTCAGATAATGGATCCAGCTCGGTGGAACATCTGTAGGTGCTAGTAACCCTACAGATGAGGGTTTGATAAAGGGTCCAGCTCGATTGAACATTTGTTGGTGCTACCAGTCATAATAAAATGAGTTAGGCCAAATACGTGTTTGTTTGAATTTCATCTTGGAAATTCCATAAGTTGTATTTTATTCTATTATTGTTGTCAAGCATGTGCATTCATTTATATATTGTGTTAGAACTGTTAATGTAAGGTTGTATGAATTTCATTTGTGGATGTGAATTCTGATTGCAAGTCCAATAACCTGATTGTGGCAAATTCGCACTGAGAATTTATTCTCACCCCCACCCTTTGGGTTATTTTTACAGGTTCAGGTGCGACTGATTCTGGGGAGGCACGCGAGTAGTAGGCCTTTGGTAGAATGCCCTGATATGACCCTAGACATAGATATATTTTGTTGTATAGTTCTAGGTTAGGCCTGATGGTTGGTATCCGGATGAGATACTTTTGTTGTATTATACTCTGACCAGACTGTGTACTCTGATTCGTATCTAGAAACTTGTTTTATATCATTTGTTGTGTATTTTCTGAATGAAATATTAATTGCCTAGTAAGCATACACGGTGTTATATGTTTACGGCGGGGGACTGTCGCGACCCTTGGCCGTGGGGTGTGACAATTAAATTACTTAACTAAATTAACTCTAATTTAAATGTGTTTATCCTAATTAACTATTGTTGAGACTTTTAATTTTGGTGTGTTTCGGGATCATACGGTGCCCATATTTGGATCATTGTATCTGCTCAAATTATATTATGAGGCAACTGTATCCAGGGCTAGTCTAATCATTTCCCGAGCTTTAAGTGAAAACTTCGGATCGAGCCAAACCAATTGGAGGCTCGAGACCCGAAGTAATTAAATCCAATTTTATTCACTTATTACTTGCAAAAGCCACTTTTACGCACTTATCCAATTTCGGCCAAACACATCAGAGATTTTATTTTTCCATATTTCGGCTTGGGCCATGCTCCTTTTAAATCACACATGACACCTTAGCCGAGCCCACATGAAACAAAGGCTTGATGAGGCCGACAGGGAGCACAAATAGGAGGGATGCAGATCGGGTGGACAACGAGTAGATGGCTCATATGTCTTTTATTTTATTTTTAGTTAAACTTTAAATTCTCTCTTTGAAAGTGGATACATTGACTGACATGGCAATTATCGGTTTGTTGCCATGTTTGTCTTGATCTCATGTTGAATGCATGTTATGTACTTGAACTATTTGTGGTTTTAAAAGACTTGGTTTGACTTTAAAATTTTACATGAGTATTTATTATTGATAATGTATGTGATGTGCACACGCCTTACGTGTAAATACGTGGCGGGTTGTCTCGGGGTGTGACAGGTGTTGCGAGTTTTATGGATATAGAACCCATTTTAACTCAAAATACAATTATCGAAAACGAAACCATTATTGAAGACCAAACTCAACAAGATCAAACAGCACAAACAGAAATTCCAGAGCCTTGTGTGGGCCGCACGAAACTCTAGATGATGCTGTTGTTGGCCAGATTGTTGTAGACAATGCTGGAAACCCTCAAGAAAATTTAGAAGTGCCAATAAGAAGATCCACTAGAGAGAAAAGGTCTGCAATATCTTCGGATTATGTAGTTTACCTTCAAGAACATGAGTTTGATGTTGGCATGTTAGAAAATGACCCCATAAATTTTAAACAAGCCATGGAAGACTCTAACTCTCACAAGTGGATCAATGTCATGAACGAGGAAATAAAATCTATGACTGACAATGACGTTTGGAAAATTGTCCCATTACCTAAAGGTGCGAGACCTATTGGTTGTAAATGGATATTTAAAACCAAGAGAGATTGGAAAGGTAATGTGGAGAAATATAAGGCTCGTCTTGTCGCTAAATGTTTTTCACAAAAGGAAGGCATCGATTATAAAGAGACTTTCTCTCCGGTTTCATTGAAAGACTCTTTAAGAATTATATTGGCATTAGTTGCGCATTTTGATTTAGAGCTTCATCAGATGGATGTTAAGACAGCGTTTCTAAATAGTGACAATGAAGAAATGATCTATATGGTGCAACCAGAAAACTATGTGTCGGGTGACGCAAAATCTATGGTGTGCAAACTTAAGAAATCTATCTATGGACTAAAGCAAGTGTCTCGTCAGTGGTACTACAAATTCCACAATGTGATTATCTCATTTGGTTTTGAGTCAAATCTTGTGGATGAGTGTATATACCTCAAGTTCTGTGGGAGTAAGTTTGTGTTTCTGGTTTTATATGTGGATGACATATTGCTTGCCAGCAACGATATAAATATGTTGCAAGAGACTAAGAACTTTCTGATGAAAAATTTGGAGATGAAAGATCTTGGTGATGCATCATTTGTCCTAGGGATTGAAATACTGAGGAATAGAACCCAAGGTATATTAGGTTTATCCCAAAGGAATTATATCGAAAAGATTCTCATTAGGTATGGCATGCAAAACAGTAAACCAGGAAATACCCCTGTGGCAAAGGGAGACAAGTTTAGTCTAAGCCAATGCCCTAAGAATTCTTTAGAAAAGGAAGTAATGCTAAAGTATCCATATGCCTCAGTTGTTGGGAGCATCATGTATGCGCAAGTGTGTACGCGTCCAGATATTGCGTTCATCACTGGCATGTTGGGCCGATACTTATCTAACCCAGGTCTAGATCATTGGAAAGCAGCCAAACGGGTCTTGAGGTACCTGAAGCGAACAAAAGACCACGTACTCACGTATCGGATGTCGGATCAGCTAGAGGTCATTGGGTACACCGACTCTGATTTTGGAGGATGTCAAGATAGTATGAAATCGACATCCGGCTACATCTTCATGTTAGCTGGAGGAGCTATTTCGTGAAAGAGTGCTAAACAGTCACTTATAGCATCTTCCACAATGGCCGCAGAATTCATTACATGCTATGAAGCATCGAATCATGGTGTATGGCTTCGCAATTTTGTCACTAGGCTGCGTATAGTGGAATCTATTGAGAAACCACTAAAATTATATTGTGACAACAATTCAGCGGTGTTATATGCGACTAACAACCGAAGTTCGTCAAAGTCCAAGTACATTGACATTAAGTTTTTGGTTGTAAAAGAAAGAGTATATAATGATCAGTTATCCATAGAACATATAGGGACAAACTCCATGTTGAAAAGGATTACCACCCAATAAGTTTGAAGAGCATGTTGCTCATATGGGTGTAATTTCTGTTAGGGAAATTCAATTTTAGTGGGAGTCTGTTATTTATTTTGATGTTCTATTTACTTATTGTAATTTGGATATATAATTTGTAATATAAAACAAGTTGATTATGTTAAATGCATGCACTACTACAGAAATGGTCATTGTACACGGCACATTGTACACGGACTTGGCAATTTTATAGAAAAACCGTGTAGAAGTTGTAATTTGTTGGATGCCTGAAATATCTGTAGGATCTCTACACGGATATTTACAAAAGAATCAGTGTAGAAAGACGTGAGAGAGCTACACGGACATTTACTAGAAAATGTACACGGCTTATTGTTTAAATAACAGTGGAGAAAGCCTTGAGAGAGCTACACGAATATTTAATTAAAGAACCGTGAAGAAAGGTAAACATTGTACACGGATGTTTGTTTAAATGACCGTGTATATAAACCATAGGAGCTACACGGATGTTTAATAAAAATCCGTGTAGAAATGTCTAATTTGTACACGGTTTTTTGTTTAAATGACAGAGTAGAAAGCCTTGAGCGAGCTACACGGACGTTTAATAAAGAGCTGTGTAGAAATGATATTTTAGGTTTTTTGTTATATAAAAGGCCCTCCCCAGCGCCGTTTTGATCAACTTATACTCTCCCCTCTCACAGTTAACAATTGGGTTGAGATGTAGGTTTATCAATTGTTTCAGATCGCAAAATTAGATCGATATGAGCTACTGTTTTGGGAGCTCACAGATGAGCGATCTGGTACAATTGATAACCTACATCTCGAATTCCCATGCGATCGAAGTATTGAAAAAAAAATTATCTCTCTATTCTGATCAATTTTACTGGACGAAGAGTTGGGTGAAGAGTTGGGTGAAGGACCTTCAGAGCCGGATGAAGAGTTGAATGTGACCTTCAGAGCCGGATGAAGAGTCGAATGAAGAGTCGGAGATCATCCGACTCTTCATTCGACTCTTCATCCGGCTCTGACGGTCCTTCATCCACATCTTCCCTTTGCTCTGAAGGTCCTTCATCCAACTTTTTACTCAACTCTTTCTTTAGTAAAACATGTATCTTCATATTACCCTCTGTAAACCCTACTGGCACCAAAAGGAAAGAACCACCCTATTCTAGTCCTTAATGGAAATTTTTAGTTTACAATATGACTTTTTATTCCAACTTTTGTAATGCTTTAATTTTGTATAATTTAGGGTACATGAATTTTTAGTTTAAATGTCTTCCTCTGTTTTGGAAATTGTTTGTTCTGAAAAACATAGGGAAAAAAACTAGCTGACAGACAAAAAAAAAAAAAAAAAAAAAACAAATGATACACGGACGTTTAATAAAGAGCCGTGTAGAAACGAGAAATAGTACACGGATTTTTGTTTAATTAACAGTGTAGAAAAATAATTTACACGGCTGTTTATATAAAAGTCTGTGTGTCTTTCTACACGGATTTATAGCTAAATATCCGTGAAAACAAAGATACTTGCTCGAAATAATGGAAGGCTAAACCAAAAAAAATAAAACAAAAATTAGGAAAAAAAAAAGAATTCTAAATGTCCGTGAAGAAAATTTATCTTTTATATTACACACGGTTGTTTATATAATTGTCCGTGTATAAAGGTTATCTTTTATAAACGGCTACATATGTAAAAGTCCGTGTAGCTCTCGTAATGCTTTTTTTACACGGATTTATAGATTGTCATCCGTGTAGAAAGGTTATTTTAGGGTTTGGAACTATATAAAAGGCCTTCTTCCGGCGCCGTTTTGATCAATTAATACTTCTCTCTCTCTCTCTGTATTGAATTGGTCTGATTTCTGCGCACAAGGAACGAGGCCGGATCTGAGATATAGCTTGGAAGTTAATTCGCATTCTCCTCTCTATTGCCAAGGTTAGTCATACATATATATATTTCCCCCTTCTTTATCTAATTTTCTGTAACTGGTTAATATTGCTTAATTATTTCTGTCAATTATTATTTAATGCTTGATTTGTTAAGATAATGTAAATAATTAGTGTATTGTGGTCCAATAACCGACCTACTGATGCTTTTAGGTCCATGCCCGTTCAAAATTAATCCAATAGGGATTAATTTTGGATAGTCCCCCGTTTGGGACTGCTCTTTGAATATTGTGTCTCATTTAGGATGTGAACACGTATTAGCGGGGTTTAATTAGTATTTGAGGAAAGTTCGACAGTATTTCTCCTTATTGCTCCTACGAGTATGTGGTTTTTACGCATACTTGGGGAGTTAAGGAGAAATGCTGCCGAATTTTTCTCAAATACTAATTAAATCCCGCTAATATGTGTTCACATATGAGGCATAATATTCAAAGAGTGGGTTAGGATTGTAAACCGGCCCTTTATAAGCCAAGAATTTGGAACAATATATATGCTGACCACCATATATATTTAATTGGAATTTTTTTTTTTTACTTTAATTTACAGATGGATCGAAGTTGGATGTACGAATTGCGACGTGATAGTGCAGAATACTTGGCTCGCGTTGATGAGTTCCTAAAATTTGCTGAGAGTTATAGAGTGGACAGAAAAGAGAACGACATCTTGTGTCCTTGTAGAGATTGTAAAAATTATATAAGATTTGGGGATTCAGAAGAAATTAGAGCTCATTTGATTTGTCGGGGATTTAAGAAAAACTATACATGTTGGTTTATGCATGGTGAGAAAATTGGGGAATGTAGTGGAACCAGTAGAAATTTTGTTTTGGACGAGAATGATGATAATGTAGAAACTGTTGATAATTTTGAATTTGAATGCAACGATGATTTTGAGAATGTCGAAAATTTCGATAATGCTGGGCTTGATTGCAACGAGGATGATGAGGTGGAGATTGATGAAAATGCAGAATACAATTTTACTGAGAATCTAGAGGACATGTTACGTGATGTGGAAGATGAAATTAGTGATAAAAATTTTAAAAAATTTCAGTATCTGTCTAATGAATCTAAAAAGCCGTTATACCCCGGGTGTACCAAATTTACAAAACTATCAGCTGTGTTGAAATTATTGAACTTAAAAGCAGACAACGGTTGGAGCGATAAGAGTTTCACGTCCTTATTAAAGCTTTTACGAGAGATGCTCCCAGATAACAACGAGTTACCCTGTACAATATATCAGGCGAAGAAGCTGATCTGTCCAATGGGTTTGAAGATTGAAAAAAATACATGCATGTCCGAATGATTGTGTATTGTACCGTGGCGAGTACGAGGCCATGCATGTTTGTCCTAAATGCGGTGTTTCACGGTATAAACGCAAGGACCAGGACACTGACGATTGTGATGGAGGAAAAAAGGCAAGGCCTCCGGCTAAGGCGGTGTGGTATTTCCCGATAATACCGAGATTCAGACGGTTATTTGCAAATCCCAAAGATGCGAAATTGTTGCGTTGGCATGAAGAAGAGCGCAAAAGAGATGGTAAACTAAGACACCCTGCTGATTCAATTCAATGGAGAAACATTGATAGACATTTCGAAGGATTTGGTGGCGAATCACGGAACCTTAAGTTAGGGGTGAGCACAGACGGAATGAGTCCGTTTGGAAGCATGAGCAGTCAGCACAGCACTTGGCCAGTTCTTATATGCATCTACAATCTTCCTCCTTGGTTATGCATGAAACGCAGGTACATAATGATGTCATTACTAATCCAAGGACCCAGACAACCCGAAAATGACATAGATGTGTATCTCGCACCATTAATTGAGGACCTCCAAAAATTGTGGAGGGATGGCGTCCGGGTGTGGGATGCGTACGGCAAAGAGCAATTTAATTTGCGGGCCATGGTATTCTGCACCATAAATGATTTCCCCGCGTACGGGAATTTATCGGGTTACACTTGTAAAGGAGCAAAGGCGTGCCCCATCTGTGAAGATGACACGCAGGTGCTGAGGTTGAAAAATTGTAAAAAGAATGTTTTTATGGGGCACCGTAGGTTTCTTCCTGTTAATCACCCATACCGCAAGAAGAAGAAGGTATTCAACGGGAAAATTGAGCTTGGAGTGGCACGTCGTCCGTTAGATGGGAAGAATGTCTTAATGCGGGTTAAAAACCTTGCTGTTGTTTTTGGAAAACGTGCCAAACCACCACCGAAAGATATTTGGAAAAAGAAGTCCATATTTTGGGAGCTACCATACTGGGAATATTTAGAAGTGAGACATTGCCTAGATGTTATGCATGTTGAAAAAAATGTCTGTGACAGTTTGATTGGCACATTATTGAACATTTCGGGGAAGACGAAAGACGGTCTTAAAGTTCGAGAAGACATGAAATTAATGGGAATACGACCCGAGCTTGCACCGCAGGATAAAGGGAAGCAAAAGGCATACCTCCCCCCCGCAATGTGCACAATGTCGAAGATTGAGAAAACGAGCTTTTGTAAGTGCCTTCATAGTATTAAAGTCCCATCAGGGTATTCTTCGAATATTAAGAAGCTGGTGTCGATGAAGGACCTGAAATTGATTGGTCCGAAATCCCACGACTGTCATGTTTTAATGACACATATGATTCCTGTTGCAATTCGGGGAATTTTACCGAAGCCCGTGCGGCAAACCATTACGAAGCTTTGTTTTTTCTTCAATGCAATTAATTCCAAGGTGATAGACCCGCTCAAATTGGACGCTTTGCAGAAGGAGGTCGTCGTTACCCTTTGCCATCTTGAGATGTATTTTCCGCCATCTTTTTTCGATGTTATGGTTCACCTTGTTGTTCATCTCGTGAGGGAAATTCAGATCTGTGGTCCCGCGTTCCTGCGGTACATGTATCCATTCGAGAGATTCATGGGTATTTTGAAAAGTTACGTAAGGAACCGACATCGCCCCGAAGGTAGCATTGTGGAGGGATATTCCACAGAAGAGGTAATTGAGTTTTGCACCAACTACATGACCGGTGTGGGTCCTATTGGCGTTCCAAAATCTCGATACGAGGGAAGGCTACAAGGAGTAGGGACAATAGGGTTGAAAGCCATAGTTGCTGATAACGATGACCTGCGAAAGGCACATTTTATTGTACTGCAGCACATGGCTGATGTTGCTCCATATATAGATGAGCACATGACGATCCTTCGACAACAGAACTACACGAGAAGTCAGAAGTGGCTTACTGACGAGCATAACCGTTCTTTTATAGGATGGATGAAAGACAGAGTGAAATCACACCCCGAAATGTCCCCCGTAAATGAAACTGTTAGATTGCTGGGCGAAGGACCCCAAATGGTTGTTAGAACATTCCAAGCATACGAGATTAACGGATATACATTTTACACTAAATTACAGTGTGATAAGAGCACGATGCAAAATAGTGGGGTGACATTGGTGGCGACGTCCCAAGAATTCAGTAGATCGGGGGATGCCCGGCCTGTAATAGCTTCAAAGTCTTATTACGGCGTTATTGAAGAAATTTGGGAGCTCGTTTACAATCCTCACCTTAGCATTCCCTTGTTTCGGTGCCAATGGGTCGAAGACCGGGGTGTTAAAGTTGATAACGACGGGTTCACCCTCGTTGATTTTGACAAAGTCGGATATGTGGATGATCCGTTCATACTTGCCAAGCAAGCCACCCAAGTCTTTTATGTCACTGACCCGAGTGATGATAGGTGGAGTGTCGTCCTATCCGGAAAAAGAAGGATTGTTGGGGTAGAAAACGTCACCGACGAAGAAGAGTACGACCAGTTCGAAGAGATACCTCAATTTTGTACCGATGTGCAAGCTGAGATAGCAACAATTGCTGAACAAGACGAAGCAAATTACATGAGATCTGACCACAATGAAGGATTATGGGAAGATGTTCAAACAGTGGAAAAAAAAGAGAAAAAGGAAAAAAAAATCCAATGTATAATATTTACTCCTTTTAAACTTGAAAATTTTAATATTTCTTATTTGGAAAAAAAAAATTCAATGCATAATATATATTTCTTTTATAATATTTCAGAGAGCCCAATGAAGCTAAAGACTCAATGCCGGTTTATCTCTGGATATTTCTGTCTCATTGTAATGTTTTTATTTCGTTTCTAATATTTATTTGTTGCATCAGGAGCAAGAACCAGATAGATTATTTTAGATATGTGGGCAGAGTGTTTTTTGTATTAATTTTTTATATAATTTAGTGTAGGTTTTTTTGTATAATTTAGTGTAGGTTTTTTTGTATTAATTTTTGATATAATCTAGACATGAATTTTTGTATAATTTCTGTTATAATTTAATTAGTACGTGAAACACCCATCTTTCTAAGAATAATTTTTAATTTCATTAGAAATTCAAAGGGAGCAACACGGACATTTAATTAAACATCCGTGTACAAATACATTTATACGTTTCATAAAATGTCTGTGTAGAAATTCAAAGGGAGCTACACGGATATTTCATTACACATCCGTGTAGGAAGGTATTTTTTCCCCTAAAATTATTCTCAGAGAAAAAGTAATCGAAACGGGGGAGTGATTATTTGAATTCGTTTTCGTCTTTTCAGAATTAAAAAGATAAGGCAACTTCTCGAATTAAACGTTTTCTTTAGTTGGACACGGACGTTTAACTAAAAATCCGTGTAAGAAAAGTTTTCTCTACGGTCGTTTAATTTTCAATAGTTTTTTGGCCTTCTAAGAAACGTACACGGGCGTTTAATGAATAATCCGTGTACAAAAGGTTTCCTACACGGATATTTAATTAAACGCCCGTGTAGAAATTGAAATAATTCAAATTACATTATTCTTGAAATACTTTACTTGAACAACAGTGACTAAATTGCATGTTATTTTGAAATATTTTGTTGTAAAAAATATTTTGAAATAATTACTTGAACAGAAGGTATTTTTTTTCCGAAAAAATATTCTATGGTTGTTTTGTAAATTTGTAAACCCAGATAAGGTCATATCAAGTAAAATGTTCATTTATGTTTTCAAATCGGATTATTTAGAGAGCATTAGGCATTCTATGATATTATTTAGACAAATTATTTAAGTTAATTTTAAATAATTTACTTTTTAGTGATTATCCATGAATTAATTATTTGTTGGTTGTTTTGTACTGCTAATTCATATCTATAACAGTATTTATTTAGATAGCATGAAGTATTTAACAAAATAGTTAAACGGAAAGAAAACAAAATGCTGATTAAATTAAGAACAAAAATATATTACATCAAAACAAAACGAAAAAAAAAAAGCTAACTTAATGAAACACTCCTTCACTGGCCTGGCTGGATTGCTCCTTGGCCTGACCCCCTCCTTTTAATCCAGGGTCTCTTTGGCCTGATCCAGGGATTGCCCCTCCTTTTGTAGGGCTTTGGTGGTGGGTGCTCCCTTGGGCTTCGTCGTGGCACATTTGAGGGCGGCCATGGCCATGTCCTCCTGTAGTTGGGAGGAGGCATTTCATAGCCGGGAGGGACTTCGGGAGCATCCTCGGGAATGACATAGCCGGGGGGCAATGGCCATGGCACATTTGCGTCTTCTTCCGGTGGCACCGAAGCGGCCATTTCTTCTTCCAAATTCTCAGAGAAAAGTAATCGAAAAGGGGGAGTTTCTCAGATTATATTGAATTTTGAAGTCGTTTCGTCTTCTTAATTAAAAAGATAAGGCAACTTCTCGACTTCCGTGTACAAAAGGCTTTTGAAGGTCCTTTAATTTTGAATTTCGTCTTACAAGAATCATGCACGGTCGTTTAATTAAAAATACGTGTACAAATGGCTTTTAACACGGTCGTTTAATTTTCAAGAGTTGTTTCGCCTTGTAAGCAACGTACACGGGCGTTTAATAAAAAATCCGTGTACAAAATGTTTTCTACACGGTTATTTATTTAAACGCCCGTGTAGAAATTGAAATATTTATTTGCATTTATTATTAAGTTCTGCTAGATACTCGAAGATATAAAATAATTTTCAAGCTAAATAAAACTGAAATCAGGTTCCTTTTTATATTTTGGAATTTCCATTTTGAAAAATATGGAATTTGAAAAATATGAAACTTTGGAATTTGAAAAAATTAATCTAGAAAACCATATGTAGGCGCGCATTTCATAATTTCGCGTAACCTAATTATACACGGGTGTTTAATTAAACGTGTAGCTCTCTTACGTTTCTACACGGGTGTTTATTTAAATGTCTGTGTTTATTTAGTTTACGCGAAATAAAGTGCGCGCCTCGTCTCTGTCGCTCGATATCTTTTCAAAATCTCCTCGTCTCCCCCAAAACCTAAACCCCCTAGTCTCCTATCTCTTTCTGTGGTGCTGCCATCGTTCTCTCTCTCGGTGCTAGCTCGGTCTCCTCTGTCGCTCTCCTCTGAACTCGTCAATTGAATCTCTAAGCTCCTCTCGCGCGGTTGCTGTTCTGTCCTTGAAAGGCTCTCTCTCTCTCTCTCTCTCTCTAAGTTGCAATGCTCCCTGTATCTTGGTTAAATCAAAACCCTTATCTCTGATTGTATTTTGGTTAAGTGAAAAGTTTCCTCAACTGACCTATTCTGGTGACATGGACACCTAATTAATGTTACAGGGACTAAATTGCAAAACCAACACTATGATTGAACAAAGGACCCAACAACACATAAGTTAGACCTAAATTTTACATTTCATAGCATTTGTAATAATGTTTCTTTTTTGTAGAAAGAACCATGTCACAGCCAGGTGAGAATGCAGATATGATTTTGGAAACAGTGGAACCGCAGGTAGATATAATAGTGGAAGAAGAGGACCAGCAGTCTCAGACAGAAAAGAGGAAAAGAGGTCCGACAATGTGCACGAAGACCTCAGAGGCTAAGGATTTGCAAATCGAGTTCGACAAAACCGGGTATCCGAAGGGTCCACGTAGGGCAGAGTACACAAATTGGTGTAACAATTTGGTGAAGCAGAAGGCATCTATCTTGGTTGAGAGGTGGGACAAATTCGATGACGAAGATAAGAACGAATGGTGGAACATTGTGAAGGTAAAAAAAAAAAACTGTACATGCAATATATATTCAGTTTTCGTATTCTGTTTGTTATTTCTTTTTTTGTTGGATACAAGTTTTCTAGCATGTCTTAACCTTTGGTATATTTCTAGGGGTGTAGGTGATAATTCTTGCTTTGTAGGACTATATCCCAAATTCTATCATTTAGCAGTTATATATACAGAGAAAAATTCAAAACCAAATATATATTACCTGCTGAATGAAATTAATCAATGTAGCTAGTGTAGTGCACCATGCTTGAACTGGGTACCGCCACCAGGAAAGGTAAGGTAATCGCCAGACACCTTGACCCAATTCTGGTGCCCTACACTATTATCATGACAGATAGCAAAATCAGCAAAGAAATATCACTAACAAACTCAGCTAAATACAACACATTATTTCACTTTGATTTGGTCATAAAGGTTAGATTGCATGTAGGTAGTGACATAGGTTGTGCCCCAAAGTTTCCTAATATACAGAAAACAATTTGGTAGAGCAAGTGAAACACAAATTATTTTCAAGCTACTTATTCCCCGTACTTTGGTTAAGTGCAAGTTATATATGTCTATACCTGACCTGAAAACTTGAATGAACTTACATGCAGTAAAACAATTGTCAATCATGCAGGCTCATTGGAACATCCAGGATGACGACCCAAAGTCCGCGAAAAAGAAAAAGACTCTGAGGAAAATGAATGAAGCTTGGAAGCAATTCAAGAGCACGTTGAAGACGGTTTTCATGGAGGAAGGGAGAAATCCGGTAGGCTACTATAAATGGCTGAAACAAGAGGACTGGGAGGCGTTTCAAGCTTTGAAGTCCACAGAAGAGTTCAAGGTATATAAATTCAGCCAATTAACTTTCTCTCTGTTCTTTCTCGATATGTACTTATCTTCCTTAAACTAACTAATTGATGTGCCTTGATGTGTGAAGGTAAAAAGTGACGAGGGCAGGAGGATCGCGAAATTGAACAAGTACCCGCACAAATTAGGGTCAGGTGGTTACGAGGGTAAGTCGGCCGAATGGGCTAAGGTACTGGACCAAAAAAACATTCTGACTCACCTGTGGTTAGGATCCAAAATCCTAGGGCCCAATGCTGGCTCATGGGAAGATCTGAGGTAACCGCTGACGGGACGATAGTACTCCCAAGTGACGTGCAACCCGTGGCTCAGAAAATGGTAAGAGTCTTTGTGGTAACTTCGTGTACATTACTTTGTCTTTTGCTATAACTAATTTTTTTTTAAACAGTTGGATGTGGAGGAGGAGGTAAATTCGGGCTCCATGACTGTCGAAAGAGTGGATGATTCCTTGTCCGCAGCGCTCGGGACTAAAGAACACACGGGTCGAGTTAGGGGTGTCTCGGTCTACTGTGGCTGGAAGGATGTATACGACGGACCAAAACCAAAAAGAAGACCGCGTGCCAAAGTTAGCACGGAAGAGATGGAATCAAGGTTGGCGCAGGTACGCCAGGAGGTATGCGAGGAGTTCAGAACGGAGTACGATGGAAGGATTGCTGAATTCGAATCAAGGTGGATCAACCATATTACATCTCTGACGCAGCAATCCGAGCAACAACCTCCCGTTTCGCCGGGATTTCGGCGAAGCAGTCAAGCATCCGGGACCGAAGTTCTGGGCGTGTTGGACAATCTACAGGTAATCACTACTTGTTCATAATCTACCCTTAATTTTGACTTGTTCATTAACTAATTGCTGATAATTATTGCAGGAGGCCACATCATGCGACCTCGTCATGTGGCACGATAAAACTCCTCTGACCATTGCTAAGGGCATTGTACATCCTCCAGCCGGTTCTCAGCTAAGGCCCAACCATCTCCCCGTAACGGTTGACATGATTGTGGCCGATTGGGCTGCCCGCATACCTCTTCCTGTCCCTACTGACGAATTGCTGGTGCTTGATGATGCCCGTGCAAAGGCGATTGTCCAATGGCCCAAGTGTCAGATTATTTTGGATCAGGTAATCTCTAAATAAAACACGGATATCTTATGTTACGTTCAAATGATTATTTTGAAATACTTGAAAAAAGGTTCGAAATCTGATACAGACCCGAAGAGGCGTTGGAAACGCTGCGGACGAAGCTTTGTCACCGGTACGGCAAGGCTTGGAAGTAGTAGTCGGGGCTGATGCGCAAGAATCTCCTGCTGCGCCAGCGGCGGCACCAGCGGAAGCGCCAGCGGCTGCGCCAGAGGCTGCGCCAGCGGATGCCCCAGTAGACCGTACGGGGCTCTCTGAAAAAGAGGTTAGCTGTCTGCCCGAGGATTTGCGGAATCTCCACGCCTGCCTGGTTAAGGCACCAGCTGATATGGAGGACGTAATCTTCGAAATCCCCCCCGAGGTTCTCCTACACAAAGGCAGGACGGTCGTGCTGCCTTTCAAAGAATTCAAGGACTTTCTACATGCCTCATCAAGCGATAAATGGCTCGATGTGGGAGTCCTCACCGTTTTCGTCATGTTAGTGACCAAAAAATCATATATATCATGTGTATAGCACTCAAATATATATTCTAATGTGAAATGATGATTTTTCAGGATGATACAACGAAAACAGTCTGTGGCTCATGGGAAAGATAGGGTGAACTCCTGTGCATTCTTGGACCCCGCTTTTACTAGTGGTACGATGGTGAAATATCAGGAGGAAGATACTGTCCAGTACATGCATTCAGCGATGCATAAGGCTGTTTCGGAGAATAAGAAATTTATTCTCGTGCCATACCACCAGAGTGGCCACTGGTGTTTGATTGTGATTGTGCCACTTGAGAATTTGGTTTTCCTCATGGATTCTTCATATCCCGGACCGGCATCATTCCTCAGCAATCCAAAAAGATCTGCATTCCAATAAGAAAGTAAGCAATAGTAATTCACTTGGTTTGATTTTTTCCCAATTACATATAACAAATTGTGGAATTGCTAATTACATTCACTCAATTTTGTAAGGGCTTTTCTGAAATATCTTAAAGATGGAGGAAGGCAAAGCACGATTCCGAAGCGTAAAAATAAGTTGTGTTTCAGGTGGCAGCCGGTGAGCACATGCACTATAATTTTTATAATTTCATATTTTTTGTTCAAAAATTAATTGTCATTCTAACATAGGCCGCTAAATGAAAATTTCAGTGCCCGCAACAGTTTCAGGGTTGGGAATGCGGTTATTACACGATGATTTTTATGTATCACTTTGTTGAACGCATACAATTCGATTGGCCAAATTATCCGGTATGTAATTCATATGTTTGCCTTGACTTGTCCATATAATTAATATTGATTTCCTCTAATATTTTATTCTACTAAATTTGTTTTATTAGTTGCATTGTTATAATTACAATATTTATTTTTATAAAGCAAAACAGAGATGCAGTTGTTATATTGTATTTTTCTAATAACCTACATATTTTAAATTTTTGGCAGCATAAATCGAACGAGAAGGCAGGGCATTACAGCAATGAAGATATAGATTATTTTAGATGTATGTGGGCAAAGTGGTTTCAAAATAAATTTTGTAAACCAGAATATGGATTTGTATAATTTTGTGTGCATGAATTTTTGATATATTTAGTGTACATGAATTTTGTTTAGGGGTTGTATTCTGATATATTGGAAATTCTTTGTTTGGAATTGATTTTTAATGGCTAGCAAACTGGAGGCTAGCCAAAACAAAAAATAAAAATTGAAAAAAAATATAACCATTCTACACGGATGTTTCACAAAAGTCCGTGTGGAAAGCCAAATAAAGAGCAAATAAAAATATAAGATAGCTACACGGCTGCTTATGTAATGATCCGTGTAGAAATAGTTATTCTACACGGATATTTTGATAGACATCCGTGTAGAAACATGATCGTACACGGCCTTTTAGTTAAATATCCGTGTATAGATCTCAACTAATGTACACGGTTGTTTATGTAATGAGCCGTGCAGAATAACTATGTCGACACGGATATTAACCTAAAAGTCCGTGTAGACAGAGACATCGTACACGGTTGTTTATGTAGTGATCCGTGTAGCTCGGCTTTGGAGAGCGCCACTTGGCAAGGAATTGGACACGGTTGTTTATGTAGTGATCCGTGTAGCTCGGCTTTGGAGAGCGCCACTTGGCAAGGAATTGGACACGGTTAATTATGTACTGATCCGTGTAGCTCGGGTTTGGAGACCGGCACTTGGCAAGGAATTGACCACGGTTGTTTATGTAATGATCCGTGTAGCTCTCAGGAATTGCACACGGTTAAATATCCGTGTATAATTTATTCAGGGGATTATACACCCTCGCACTCCACACGGCAGGAAATCCGTGTAGCTCCCCTGTTTATGTCCGTGTACAATGACCATTTCTGTAGTAGTGATGGTTTTGCAAAAGGGCTGTTTTTACATTCTATCTCTATATTAGTTTGACCTCAATTCTGGATATGTGATTTGCAAATTGTTTATTTAAATTTTGCATTTTACAACAAGTTTTATGAAATTTAGTTTCAAGTTTTAAGTGGGAGACCTAATTAGAAATTGGCACGATAAGATCACAATTGCGTGTAATTTCTATGCTACACATCCACATCATGATTCATGTCATTTGATTATATTAGTACTGTGATCATTGATGGTTTAGTTACGAATTAAATGTGACGAAAGCCGCTTTAGTCCTTTGCTAATGTAATTGATGGACGAAATTGGTTTGGGAATACATAAGGCTAACAGAAAAGTTTACGCGCGTATAAGGTTGACAATACATAATTAAAAGAGTATGACATATTGCTCAAGTGGGAGATTGTTGGATCATTATCCAACGTTGAGCATATATGTAATATACTTATGAATTGTATACTGTCATGTACGATTATCTAATTAAAGTGATCTAATATGGATTAAGATATTTGAAAATCTATGTATTCATTACGGTGTGGTCCATAAATGCGTAGAATAATATAGGCAAAACTTATATTCATTGATGAACTGATTATGAGATTTGCAATTATAGAATAGCCACTGAATGTGGAGTAGGTTTTCATCTAAATCTGAATATTTAATTTTGGATGTTCAATATAGATGTCTAAAATTGGACATCTATATCTGGTGCGTCAGATTTAGAGTTAGCCTATATAAGAATGGGTCCCTAAGGCACAAGATATCATACACAACTCATTTTTGAGTGCCTTCTCTTCTCTTTCACCATCAAAGATCTAGAGAGAAGAAATCCATTAGGAAATTTGGAAGGGATTTCTCAAAGGCGTGTCTTGCTGCCTTGGAAGATCTATTCCTACGACCATACGACAACACAACAAGAAAAACTTCTTGCCATTGAAGACTTGTCTCGTGCTCACGGAGACGGCTCTTCGCAATTGAGGATTTCATAACCAATGTTATGGAATCAGGTATGTATTCTGCACTTATGATTTATATTTTGGGTTTCTTTGGTATAGGGCGATCCTTAGGTTAAGGTGGGGAATTGTTTCTCCTTCCCCGGGGTGTAAGTGTTTGACCCCTAGATGAGATGTAATTGTTTGATCTCTAGATAAGGCGTAATTGTTTGGCCTTTATGATTCCCCTACAGCCTTGTCATGGTTTTGTTGCTTCCTGCCATGATAGGGTTTCTGGTAACATATGCTGATCTGTTTACAGTCTGCATATATATGGTTGTTTCCATCATCATCATGCTATCTGTGCTGATGATTTTTTACCTGAATGGTGATGCAAAGGATATTCCTCTCCCTGCGGATGCAACAGAGGAGAGGGTAGGATGTTTGGTTTTAGGTAGTGTCATCTAGTGGGGTTATGAGGCTGTTTAATTTGAGAATGGATTGGAGTAGCAATATAATGCTATTTTGTGGAAGTCCTTGTTTCATTTACAGACCATGTGTACTAACTTTCCATAATTTGTAATAATTAAGCATGTATACTTTTGGCCTTGAAGCTTGAACATTGTGTCTTTTCCTATATATACTCCACTAATGGCACTCCACAGGAAAGATAAATCAATTGTATCCGGACTTGCTACTTGTTGTCAAGAATGATTTCATGTGTTTTCAATTGTATCGAGAATTCTTTTCTAATCATGTTATGGATTAGCTCAATATATATATATGTGTGTGTGTGTGTGTGTTTTCATGTTATGGATTCTCAATAAATATAATGGCTGGGATCACCTAGGCCATACATTCCCCTGTTTCGATTTGTAAAAAGGCTTTTACTGGTGCTGTAAGGGGAGGGTCAGGAATCACTCCCTGTTTGAAGTGTGTTGTAAGTTGTAACCAACCTACGGGTTTTTGATTAAACAATAATAATAATATGATTGTGAAGAGCTGGAGGTGGGCCAGTAGTTCTCTTAAAATAGAGGTTTATAAAACATAGCAGAAACCAAATAACTATTTTTTAACTTAAACAAATGCAAACTCTAGATTTTATTTTATAATCATAGTGCAAGTATATTTTTATTTTTACATTCTTGCTAAGAACTTCATGTATGCTATTATTCATTGGATTATGCTTTATTTATATTTTTTAATTATTAATAATTTTTGCTTTTAAATATAATATTTTTGGTCGACGACATCTACCAAATATGAAAAATCCGACAATCTTAAACAAGGATACCTGTTTAACAAATTTTAAGTTATGACAATTGGTTATAAATTACAAGTATCATAACTTGACTACTATGAATTGAAATGCAAACATGGACAAAATCTAACTCGACCAGTGTGCACATCTAATTCCCTATTCAAACCAATTTATTTATTGAGTGATGTGTTTATATTACCAAAATATTCTCTGTCATCAACACAATTATGATGAATAGTATTGTCGAATGAAATTTTTTAGCAAAATCTTTTTTTTTAAAAGCTTGATAGTAGCTATCAAGTTACAATCTCAATTACAGATTACAATCTCAGTGTCTACATCTATTCCTATTACACTTCTTGCTCTGTTTCCTCTATCGGCTACACACAGTTATCTCTCGCAGTGTTATTTTTTCAAAGATGAAAACACTGAGGAGAAAGCTTGAATTTTTGTATATTTTCTGTTGTATCTCTTACAGTATACAGTTCTAACTATATATTACAACTTTCCAACGTTAGAAATATTGTACCGTTGGTACATATCCTAATTAATATTTTGTACAGCTGTATCTATTTACACTTTTGCACATATACCCTTGATCTATGATGAAATTATTTTCTGAGATCATTATTCAACACCCCCTCAAGTTAGGATTGTAGATATTGAGTAATCCTAGCTTGCTTGTGATTTCTTCAAATGGTTTAGAGTCTAGTCCTTTTGTAAAGATGTCCGCTAGTTGATCCTTAATTACTTCGAACGAATGGTGTTTCTATTTCCTTGGCTTGGACCTTCTCTCTAATAAAATGACAATCAACTTCTATGTGTTTGGTCTGTTCGTGAAATACGGGATTTGATGCAATGTGACGTGCCGAATTGTTGTCACAATACATCTTCATGGGTAGACTAAGATTTAATCTCATATCTTTAAGCAATTGTTTGAGCCATATTAATTCGCTTACGGTTGATGCCATGCTCCGGTATTCCACTTCTGCGCTTGATCGTGCCACGACATTTTTCTTCTTGCTTTTCCATGTGACTAAATTCCCGCCTACAAATGTGTAAAAACCGATGGTGGATTTTCTATCAAAGCTACCGGCCCAATCTGCATCGGAATAGCCACAAATTGCATTAGAATTATTATTCTTCATCCATATGCCCTTTATGGGATTTCCTTTTAGATATCTCAAAATTCGGTTTATGGCCTCTAAATGTGGTGTTCTTAGTAAATGCATAAATTTACTAATTTAACTTATGGAAAATCAAATATCCGGACAAGTTACCGTGAAGTAAATCAATTTTCCTACAAGTCTTTGAAATTAGTTTATGTTTTCTATGGGTTCACCATCCTCGGTATTTAATTTATACTTATTATCTATTGGTGTTGGGGCAGGTTTACAACCTAATTTACCGGTTTCTTTTAACAAATCCAAGGTGTATTTTATTTATGAAATTAATAGACCTTTGTTTGAAAATGCTACTTCTATTCCTAGAAAATATTTTAAATACTCTAAATCTTTAATGTCAAAATTTTCTTTTAATTGGGATTTGATTTTTCTAATTGCTTCTAAATTATTTCCGGTAATTATTAAATTATCTACATATATTAACACAAGGGTTATTTTTTCTCCTTCATTTTTGGTAAACAAGGAGTGATTGACATTACTAATTTTAAAGTTGCAAGAAACTAAATATTGAGATAACTTGTCATACCATGCCCTTGGAGATTGTTTAAGTCCATAAATTGATTTTTTTTAACCTACAAACAAGGTTAGTATTTTTTTATTTTGCATGACCCGGTGGGAGGGTCATATAAACTTCTTCCTCAAGTGTTCCTTGAAGAAATACATTTTTAACATCCATTTGATATAAATTCCAACCATTATTTACGGCAGTAGAGAATAAAATCCTAACCGTATTCATTTTTGCAACCGGTGCAAAGGTTTCATTGTAATCTATACCATAGGTTTGTGTAAATCTTTTGGTCACCAACCTTGCCATATACCGTTCTATGGTACCATCACAATTATATTTAATTTTGTAAACTCATTTGTACCCAATGGGTTTTTTATTTTTTTGGTAATGGAACAATTACCCATGTTTCATTTTTTTCTAGAGCTTTTAGCTCTTCCTTCATAGCCTTATTCCAAGTTGGTTTTTGGATGGCCTCTTGGTAATTTTTCTATTTATTTTCCTACGGAAGTGAGGAAAGCTTGGTATGAAGGCAAAAATTTTTCATATGAAACAAAATTTTGTATAGGATATTGGACGGTATAAGTCACATAATCTCTAAGTCTACTTGAAGGTTGTGAAACTCTAGATGTTCGTCTAAGCCCTGAATTATTTCCTATTTCGGTTTCATCTATGTCGTTATTATTATCATTTATTTCTTCTTCGACATCACTTGTATCATTTTCTTCTACATTATTTTGAACAATGTAGGGTGTTACCAATTTTATGTTTTCATTTTGAATTTGATTAGATACTTGAATTTCTTCCATTTTTTTGAAATATGGTTCATTTAAAAAAAAATATATAACATTTCTAGAAATAAATAATTTTTTATTAATAGAATCATAACATTTGTACCCCTTTTTAAAGGATGAATATCCTAAGAAATTTTTTTTGTTGATACAAAATCTAGCTTATCTTTTATTTTAATATGTACAAAACTTGTACATACAAATATTCTTAGATGATCGAAGGTGATTTTTTGTTGATAAAGAATTTCTAGTGGAATTTTGTTTTCTAACTTCGAACTTAGTAATCTATTATTAATTAGATGTGTAGCGCAAAGTATGGCATCTGACCAATATCTTTTAGGAACATTGCTTTGGAACATCAATGTTCTTGTCATTTTTAACAAATGTCTATTTTTTCTTTCCGACACTCCGTTTTGCTCGGGTGTATTAATGCAAGTAGTTTGATGTATAATTCATTTTTCTTTAAAAAATGTTGAAAAATCTTTGTTTATAAATTCCGTTCCATTATCCGAACTAAACATTTTTAATTTAGTAAGTATAACCAAGTGGTTCTTGAAAAATTATCGATAAAAATAACAAAATATTTAAATCCATTATATGATTCAATTGGGGCCGGTCCCAATACATCCGAATGAATTAGGTCAAACATAGCTTCACTTTTGCTATTGGAATGAGAAAAAGGAAGCTTAGTTTGTTTTGCCAATTTATAAACTTCACGATTATCACAATTTAAATTTTTACAATCCAAAATATAATTAAAAATCTTGTTGGAAGGATACCCAAATCTTCTATGCTAAAGGCCAATATCAACGGATTTAGCGGAAGCACAAAAATAATTTTTTGAGTTAAAAAAATAGTGTCCATTTTCATGAAATCCTTCACCAATCTTCGTCCCGGTTTCCGGTCCTGAAATACAACATTTTTACGAGAAAAAATTACATCGCAATTTAATTCTTGTGTTAATTTTTGAACCAAAAGTAAGTTTAGAGGAAAAGTATCTAGATATAGCACATTAAGTATTTTTTTGTTACAAAATATAGTTTCACCTATACCATTTATTTTAGCCTTCATACCATTAGCTACCAAGACAAATTGGTTGTTTTTGGTCTTGTCTAAATTTTTTAGAAATGCTTGGTTGCCAAACATATGATCCGTAGCACCACTATCAATGATTATTTTATCTAGTAATTTAATTTTTTTTAGTGTGCAGAAATACCAGAAAACGAATTGTTTTGTTGGGCTAGTGATGTGTATTTTGAGTATAGAAATAAATAGTCTATTTCGTACACTCTTTGCTTTAAATTTATTAAACCCTAAATACGTAAAGTTAGATTGAATTGTAAGCGCACAATCTATCACTGTAGTAATTATGGGTATCGATCCAAGAATAACGAGAAATATTACTTTTTACTAAACTAATTAATTCTAAAATAATGCAAATAAAAGTAAATGGGGGCTTTTGTTGTCAAATTGAAATTGTGGGTTCAATACCCGAATTGGAGTTGAATGTAACAAAACAATCTAAACAAACAAATAAAAGGAGTTTGTAATCAATGAGATGGAATCTAAGGGCTATCGGCACACAATCACTTGGTCAAATCCACACTCACTTGGTTTCTAAATTCATGTTTGTAATTTTGAGGTTTCTAAACCTAAGATGTCAAAAAGGGTTACTTTCGTGAATTAATAACGTGTCTAGATAATTCGGACTTCACGATTAAGTCCTTCGCCCTAGCCATCTAGACCATAAGCACAGGTTAGCCTAATTTATTTCCAAATACCAATACTTCATGATTAAGTTCTTCACACCAATATTCAGTTCAATTATAGGGGTCCCAATCGAATATGAGGCTTCACGATTAAGTCTTTTACCTCAATTCAACTATTGTTCTTGTGGTTCCGGACTAAGAAATAGATTTGGTCATTTATAATCTGAATCCTAAAGTTATTCATGCATGTAATTTGGTTCTATCAATTCTTTGATCCTAACATCTTAAGTTGGTTAAACCTAAACGGGACACTAATTAACAAATCACAAATCACACAAGCACATGAATTATAAAATTAACAAGATCAATCAAGCAACAAACAATCATCATATAGAATAAATATCCAAGTAAGCATAGATCTAACACAAGTTCATAATAAAGCCTAAGCCCCTAGAGAGAAAATCTAGCCTCTCATGGGTGTACTAACATCCAAGAGATAATAAAGAGAAAACATGATAAAAACCTAGAAAAACAAATAAGAGAAGAGAATACACCAATCTCCTAGTTTGCTGCCCCTTGTCTTCAATGTTGTTTGCTCGAGTAGCCTTCAATCCTTCAATCCAATCGCCTTTGATTCGTGGAGAAGAGATAAAAGTATGAAGAAGTATGTAGAATAAAACCCTAGAAATAAAGATAAATGAAAGATCAATTCTCCTGCTGCTCTCCTCCCAATATATAGCACTTTTGTGACTTTAGGAGTAAGCAAACAAGATCTAGAAGTGAATCGGGCAAAGTTGGCAATAAAATATGTCCAAATCTAGGCTGGTGCGGCCATTAGTGTGGCTGCACAAAATTCTACATTCTGAATTTTGATTTGTTTCCTTCATGAAAGTTGTAGATCTTTTTGTCCTGGTTTTGTCAATCTTTTATTCACCCAAATTGGAGTTCATATGACCAAGATATGGCCAAAATATGAACTGTGTGTCGGCAGCTGTAATTCTATGCGGCCCGTTGTGCGGCCCGCACAAAATGCTTGTAGAGGCCGCAGAACTCTCTGGATTTCTGTAAAACTGAACTTCAAACGGGAATAGATCATCATCCATAACTCCGTTTTCAATGTTCTACCACTTTTCGGAAAGCTTGCGAGAAGATCTACAATTTGCTCAATTTTCTGTAATTTAAATAGACTTTGGCAGTAACTTGGTTCTTGGCATATTTTAATACAAAATTACACTAAAATACAAGAAATTGACTTAGTTTTTGAGGTTAAACCTTAATCAAAAGTATATATAACTTAGACTTATCAGCTAGCAACATGGACATCTGCTGCACCAATGTCTGTAATTGATCTGCCGCTACTGTTCCTGACCCGCCAAGAAGGTAGCTAACTCCAGATCCGTTAGCAGAATTGATTCTGGGCTTGGATCCGGCTTGGAATTGACTTACCTCACGCGCCTCACGCGCACACAGATCAGAGTGAAATCGTTCACGCATCGCATGCGAGTTGACGTGGAACCCAGCGTGGAAACCCTCATGCGTATGCGGATCGGTGTGAAGCCCAGCAGCACGCGCATGCGAATTGGTGTGGAGCCCAGCAGCACGCGCCTGTCGTTTCTCACCAGCTTGCGATTCAGGAGCCTCACCCGCATGCGTTTCAACAAAATAACCCCCACGCGCCCCTCCCTCTTTAATTCTTTCTTGATTCCAGTCTCCTCTTCCTCCAGCAGAACTACCCTTTTTCCAGTGTTTCGGTTTTAAATGAGGATGAAGAAACCAGCAGTTCTGATGGGTGTGCCCCTCCTTTTTACACCCTGTGCATCTCTCGATTTCATTGTGATTCGAGCGGGTTTGGGATCTAGGGTTTTTTTGGTCATTGCAAAGCTGTGGGTCTCGTGTTCCTCTTCGGTCACCCATGGCCTCTCTTCTGCTTTCTTCTTGTTGGATCATGTTCTTGATTTGGGAGTAAGAGGGAAGGGGAATGGTGTTCATAATCTGAGCCCGTACAGCCTTATAACTGGCATTTAGACCGGCAAGGTACTCAAAAAATATTATCTTCTTCTTGCCGTTTTTTATTACGGCCAAGTCAGTGGTCGGCGGCCGATATGATCGGAGCTCATCTTTTTTCTTTTGAAGAGCACCAAGGTACTCTATATGCTTTCTATTGTCTTGTTTTTCTTGTTGGATTTCTTGCTTGAGTTGGTAGATACGAGAGTAATTATTTTCTTGCCCGTACATGTTTTTCACGGCTTGCCATAGCTCAAAAGTCGTGTCAGCAAGAAGAAAAAGCTCTGAAATTGAAGGTTCCATGAAATTTGTGAGCCAAATTATGATTTTGTCGTTGTGGGTTCACCATCTTTTTGCTGTCATTTTTTCAGTTTTAGTCAGCAAATTTGGATTTGCCGGTTCTGGCTCTTTATTTTCTCCCGTGATGTATTCCCACATCTCTCGACCGCTGAGCGCTCTAGATGCAGCATTTGCCCATGAAAGATAATTCTTGCCATTGAGCAAAATATTTGTGGGCTTGGAGGAATTGGTAGCCTTGTGTTGCCCCTGTTGAGCCATTTTTTCCCTTTGTTATTTTTCGGTTATGGATTTGTTGGTTGTGAATACCAGTTTACTGGTATCGTATGATGTTGTTTTTTGCAGTCACAGAACTTTCTGCTCTGATACCATGTTATTTTTTTAGAGATGAAAACACTGAGGAGAAAGCTTGAATTTTTGTATATTTTCTGTTGTATCTCTTACAGTATAGAGTTCTAACTGTATATTACAATTTCCAACGGTTAGAAATATTATACCGTTGGTACCTATCCTAATTAATATTGTACAGCTGTACCTATTTACACTTTTACACATATACCCTTGATATATGATGAAATTATTTTCTGAGATCATTCTTCAACACATGAAAGCTACCACTTTATCATCTGCCTGCTTTCTATAGAAGATTCTAAAGTTCCTCTCTTTCCAGAGATTCCAGCAAACCGCAACTAACAGAGCTTCATACTTCTTGCGTAATGTGCTGCCCATTCCCCGCAAACGGTTTGTTTCTTGTTCCCATCTGTCTTGTACAGTCATTCCTATATATATATAGTTCCTCCCTACTGTGCCCGCTATCCTGTTCCAAACCTTGACTGCAAGATGACACTCAAAACAGATATGGCTTGCTGTTTCTTCTGAGCATAATGTGCATAGAACACACTTCATTACACATGGTATCCCTCTACTATATATATGCAAGAGATCTCTGGTTGGTATCCTTTCATTCAGAAGCAAATAGGTGAAAATTCGTACCGATGGCGGGATGCTGTAATTAATGCCATATTAATTTGTTTGAATTGCCAGCCAATATATCCTGCCCTGCCCCCTAATACGAGTTGGTTATAGACGGAGCAAAATCACCGAAAGTTATGTTTATATCCAATTTCAGATTTGGACACTATTATATATGGGAGTACTCCTGAAGTGGCCCAATAATCAATAATTGATAGAAATTTTACGAAAATAAATATAGATCCAAAAATATCTAATTAAGGGAAAAAGTTCATTTGAATTATTCGTTCATTCTGCTTTAATATTAATATTGTTTGTTTCTGCTAATTTTAACTCAAAATATTCATCTCTTGGGAGTTTAATATTTGGATTTCGAATCTCATAACATTCATTTTAATTATGTGTGTCAACTGTCAAGGTTATTTTTCAAAATTTGCTCGGATAAAAAATATGATTAAATTATTAACAAAGACAATTTTATATATTAATTAAATTTGGGGACTAAAAAATATCTCATTTGAGTGCTGAAAACTTGCACAATTGAATAAAGCAAAACAATTTACATGGAAATTCTTGTAGATAAAAACAATAGAACAATATTCGCATTAAGATTGTTTAATTTATCTTCTTTAAATCACCTTCTTTAAATAAAGATAAGGAATGAAAATACTAAAAAAAAATATTTATTATGTAAATATATCGTAAATGTACAAAATCAAGGTTTAGATAAAATTATTTTAAATTCAACTATTTCAAAAATTAAATTATAAAGAATACAACGGAAATACGAAATATTATGGGGGCTAAATGTAACTTGTCATTTCTTGCAGGAGAAGCGATGTCGGAAACTTGAGAAGGGCAGCGCTAAAAATTAGTTTGAAAATTTTGGTGGGTATAAATGTAACTTGGTACTGACTGTACGGCGATTTTGTTCGAACATGTCATGGATCCTCTATTGACACAACAATCATAGTACCTACTACCTAAGCCTTACTCACAAACAAATCCACCGTGCAGTGACATCGATCATAATTTTCTATATAATATGGTCCACACAAGATCCGATATTTTTTCATTTTGTTTTATTTTATTAATCTACATTCGTAGTGTAAAACAAAACTTGTTCTCTTTTCTTCTTGTTAGTTTCCGATTACAGCGAGGAAGAAGAGTGGGGAGTCCTAAGAACCACATCTTCTAAGCTGCTTGTGCGGTTCTTTAACCAGGTAGGATACCTCTTCTTATCCCTTGTTATTTCTATTTCATTGATCGATGATCGATCATTGTATTTATGAAATTTATTTACCATACCTCACTCTTAATCTTATACTATGATGGTATTTTGTTGGAAGCATGTGTTGTAACCTGATCTGGATTATACATGTTTCTGGTACCAGATTGATGCTGGTACCCGGTCTGGTTTTTACTTGATGCTGCTACAGCTAGATAACCTGTCTCTTGTATTATTCATTTCATTAACTGCCTTTTTATCCGATCTGGTACCAGATTAGTAAATTTTGCTTTAGATATGTAACGTTCGCGTGAAATAAAATTGATAGTACACTGTTGTTTGGACTACAATTCTAAGTGGAGAGGATTTAAATTCTTATTAAGAAAGAATTTGGGTAGTACACTGTTGTACTTGCAAAAGGATATTTTAGTCATTTGGCAGAAAATCAGTTTGCTATCAAATGGAAGAATGTACCAGTTCAGAGCATTATTGCAATTGGGACATCAACTCTGACGGAAATAATAATGAAAGATAGAAAGTATAGAGGCACTATTTAAATAGATGAGTGCCAAAATTGATATCTTAGTTGTTAATTAATTAAGTATAGATGCTCTATTTTTATTTACAGTGTTTTTAGTCGTAAGCTCTGATGGATTATCCCACAACTATGAACAACTTCAGTGCATCTTAGTGGTATAACTAGATCTTAAACAAATGAGTGTTGCTTTAAATGGTGCAGTATGCGAGTAATAAACGGGAGGCCATAATTATAATGTCACCGAGTATTGTAAGCATCTTTGTTTGGTATTGGCTTTATGCAGCTGCTTGATTAATGAAGTTCAACTGAAAGGTTCAATAAAGTTATAAAAGTTCAATTTGCACTTGAGTGAAATGATTTCCTTTTATGAGATAGACTTTTCAATAAAAAAATTGAGATGAATTAAATTCTTCTTCATTTTGATTCCGATCAGCAAAATTTCAACTGAAAATCATCTCTATTGATTTCTTGAATTGGGAACATAAGAGATTAATCTTTGATTTCAAGAATAGTCTTTTATCAATTTTCACTTATTTGCTCTAATAATTTGCACTTATCAATTTTTAGGTGACTTGATGGAAGACAAGGTGGACACACTCAAGAAGCCTTTGGATTCTCCCAAAGGTACTAATAAAGCCTCTCATAATTATCTTAACTTCTTTGAAACTCCCAAGATGTCTTTTCCTGTCATTTATGTCGGGTAATGACTGAGTGAGAAGATCTGTTTTGGGATCTTTTCCAGTACATCAGATGGAGAATGGTGAAGAGAATTTTTATCATGGTTTGAAAGTACTATACAGCAACTTGTATGTTCTCAAGTGGTTCCGTAAAATAAGCATGATGTACTGTGAATGAAACTATGAAACGATTTTTGTACTTGTAGTGCCACAACCAACTTGACATTCCCTTTTTTTGGAGTGAGTCTCTTTATACAATGAGTTGTCGACAAAGGTACGTACTAATAAATGGATTGATCTATTTTCAATTTTAAGGGGACGAGATTGAAAATAGGGGCAAACAACTGGATGCGCTTTTTGGTGTCATCAGCTTTGTGGGGATAATAGTGAATCTCTATTTTGTCCCTCTACGCCTCTGCGAAACTTACTTGACAGAGGGCCTCTCTCGCCGCTTTGCTCATTATGTTCTGGGTGCATTTTCACTCATTATCATCTATGCCACAATGTTTAAGATTATTGGGCATCACCTTTTCATGGTTTTGATGATTCCTGCCACGATAGGGTTTCTGGCAACGTATGCAGATCTGATCACGGTCTGCATAGGTATGATTGGAGGTCTGGTTGTTTCAATCATCATCTTGTCTGTGCTAATGATTTTTGATAAGAACGGTGATGTAAAGGATAATACTCCTCTCCCTGCGGATGCAACAGAGGAGGTGTAGGTAGTGTCAACAGTCAACTAGTAGGGTTATGGGGCTGTTTTATTTGGTGTTTGCATTTAGCAGTGGAGTCTGACCTGCTTTCTTTTGAAAGGTTTTCTATTCTGTGCTGCTTCAGTTTTTGTTTGTGGACTAGAAAATTTGTGTGTTAATCTGAAGTGTTTTTCGGTAATTTTCTTTATTTGAAGCAATGCCATTCTAAGACCTTCATTTTAAGTAATGTTTAGATGACTACTGTTTTTGCTAATATTATTCATTCATTGTTGAAGTTAAGTTGATTAATTTTGTTTATCTTCATAGTGCCTATAGAGTATAGAGACTAATCAATATGGTAAAACCTATCAAAAGGTAATAATTGATCATGACATTATTTTAGATAACAATATATAAAATATTATCCTTTTTGTTGGACATGAGATATTATTTGTGCCTCTATGCATGCTCTGTAATAAATCAGTTGTATGTAAAACATTGCAGTTTTTATCCGGGCCTCTTTTTTCTTTATTCACTCAATTAATTTCTAAACTGATCAAGTGTTGTTCAACTCTAATTCAACTTAATACTTTTTCTGTTCTAAAGAAGACAAATAAATTCTCAGTTATCAACACCGGTATGGTGAAGGTGAATAAAGATTTTGGTGAGCAACTGCCAAAAGTTTGGTTCAGACTTGAGACTAGGGGTGATTAATGAGCGAGTTGGGATATGCTCATGCTTTACTCATTAGCTTAATGAGCGAGTTGGAGTATGCAATTTAAATGTTGTTGAGTTTTTTTATTTAAAATACATCATTCAAAAATTAATTTTCATTTATAGAATTTAACTAATTGTAATAATCCAACCTAATTAAACAGTACATAATTTAACAAAAAATTATCGTTAAGCAAATTTAACAAAATCAAACAGCTATCTTCTTGTGGGTTCTCACGGTCCTACATGTCACATACTCACAGCTATCTCCTTATCACATACCTACAAATTTACATTACACTATAAGTTATCTCCTTGTCACATACTCACAGCTATCTCCTTCTCACGGCCCTACAAGTTCTTAATGAGCGAGTTATGAGCGAGTTGGGGTATGCTCATGCTCGGCTCATTAAGTTAATTAGCGAGTTGATAATGAGTGAGTTATTAATGAGCTTTTAGCGAACGAGTTATGAGCGAGTCACAAGTTATGAGCAATTTACTTACCCCTACTTGAGACCCATTTTTTATTTTTCTCTCTTTATTCCTTTCTATTAGGATTCTTTCCTATTGCTACCGACAATTAATGTGTTTAGGAATATGATGAGAGATGATGAATAGAGGAGTATGGAAAACAATATGAGACATGCATACGAGCTTTGGTTCCACAATAATTACACCATCTTTCGGATTCATTCGTATGATCCTATCCCTGTATACATATACTTCCTCATCTGACATAACAATTGAGAAAAAGAAAAGATATATTAAGGGGGCTAAAATAATATTAAATGTAATTTGCGCAAGGATTCCTTGCAAGAGAAGCGATGTCGGAATGTGTTCAGAAAATTCAGAATCAGACTGAGGCAGATAAGACAAAGCTAGCGATGTTGGAATGGGTATAAATGTAATTTATTTTCTTTATGTATGTCATGCTTCATGGTTGGGCTTGCAATGTAAAATTCTCAAGTATAAAAATTAAAATAATATTAAATGTTTTCTTTTAATATTCTCAATCATAATATTTTTTATTGAATTAGCTAATCAAATACTAGTCGAGCTACTATTTAATCGATCACATTTCAACTCAAAGTGTCACCCATTTTCAAATTTATCGGATAAATTTTCCACGATGAATTAAAACCGAGCTACTTCACAATAATTGTGTGACATGCAAAATTTATAAATTTTCAATGGTATTTAGTCTTAAGCCAACTAATTAAACAAAGTTTTGAGCTAACTATAATTCATTTATTTTTCATCATTTTTTATAGCTTGGCTTGATATTAAATATCATCAAAAATTTATAAATATTGCATATAAAAATATTACGTGAAGTAGATCGTTTTCAACAGTTTGGATTCATCATTTGAAACCTATATATGATAGAATTTGGAGCCGGTGACACTTAGACTAAAATGTTACCGATGACATACTAACCGGACTCATCAAATTTAATATAAATTATTTACCAAAGAATCATGCATGTCAAGTATAACATATGTAATCTATTTTAAAAATAAATCTAACATATTTAAAAAATAAAATCGAATTTAAAATAAATCTAACCTATTTAAAAATAAATCTAACATATTCAAAAATAAATCTAACATATTTAATCTATTTTAAAAATAAATCTAACCTATTTATAATAAATCTAACATATTTATAATAAATCTAACATATTCAAAAATAAATCTAACATATTTAAAAAATAAAACCAAATTTAAAATAAATCTAACCTATCAAAAATAAATCTAACCTATTTAAAAATAAATCTAACATATTTAATCTATTTTAAAAATAAATCTAACCTATTTATAATAAATCACTAGACTATACCAATATATCCGGACTATTGATGAAAGGTTTTCTGTGGCACTTAATTTAAGTGTAATGGGTTGCTAAATTAAATACAAGTGTTGAATTTCTGTGACAATATATGGACTGCATAAATTAAATACAAGTGTCACATATAGAGTTACTGAATTAATTTGTGAGACTTATATACCCTATATCGCATTTAGTTAAATTATAAGCTAACTTAAATTAATAATATAATTATTGGAATCACCAAATGATTATATTATTCCAATAATTATATTATTAATTTAAGTATTAATTAATAATAAAATAATATTATATAATAGCCGTATCGTATTCTAGATTTTTGAAAATTACTATACTGCCGTATCCGTATCGTATCCGATACCCGTACCCGTATCCATGCAACACAACATACCAGTAAACATAACAGAAAAGAAAAAAATCTATCAACTCTAATGCAAACTACATAGTAAAATTAAAATACCCCTAGTATATATAGCTCTCTATTGACAGGCTCCAGGAGTACTGCATTTCAGCTTATCACATTCTAGAAGCAGCTCAGTCTTACATGGTTCGGCCTTGGAGAGATACACTGAGAGCCCGAGGGTTATTGCAAGAATGTTCTCTCTGCTACAATCCATTAACTTCAGACGCTAATTTGCCTCAAGTACTGAACCTTAACCATGCCTTAATTGAACCTATATATATAGACAAATCAATTGCTCAGTTTCACAACATGATCAGTCAAATCCACCGCGGAATGAGATCATATTTTTCTATTAAATTGAAATCAATTGGACTCCACAACTAGGATGTTTCGATAAGAGATTAATTTCTGATTTGGAGACTAGTCTTTTATCAATTTTCACTTATTCACTCTAATTTGTACTTATTAATTTTTAGATCTCCTGATGGAACACAAGGTAGACACACTCGAGATGCCTTTGGTTCCTCCCAAAGGTACTAATAAAGCTTCTCACAATTTCCTTTTGTATGATTTAGGATAACTGTAGTCATGCTATCAGTTTGTCCTTCTTATCAGACAAAGATATTCTTATTCATGTTCCCTTGATGTTGTTGATACTTGATACCAAGTTTCCATGATGATGTTATTCATATTAAGTTTTCTGAGCGGTAATTTACGAAAACAAGCATTACACAATACACATCTTTGCAACCTAGCTAGTTGTATTCCATTGCTGTTCGGGGAATAACTTCAGTAGTACCTCAAAAAACTTGCAAAATTACTAGGTAAACCTGTAGAAAGTTAGAATTTAGAAATGCCACATGCACCTTACAACCAGGCAATTATCTACTACCACCTATAGGCTTGTAACTTCTTTGAGTACTCCCCAAATGTCCATTCCTGTCATTTACTTGGGTTAACTACTGAGTGAGAACTGAGAAGATCTATTTTGGGATTTTATTACAATGAGTTTGCAAAGACACTAATAAATGGATTGAACTATTTTTAATTTGCAGGGGACAAGATTGAAAATTGGGGCAAACAACTGGACTCACTTATTGGAGTCACGGACGTTGTGGTGAAAATAGTGAATCTCGTCTTTGTCCCTCTTTGTGTCTGTGAAGTTTACATGACAGACGGCCTCTCTTGCCGGTTTGCTCATTGTTTGTTATGCCAGAATGCATAAGATGATTGGGCGTCGTCTTGTCATGGTTTTTATGATTCCTGCCATGATAGGGGTTCTGGCAACATATGCAGATCTTGTCGCAGTCTGCATGGGTAGTATTACCATCATCATCATCATCATCTTCCTGCAGATGAAACAGAGGCTAGAAGAGTTTTATTAGAATATATACTATAGAGGTAAGGTTTCATAGATAGACTTTGCAAGTTATGTGATATTGAAGCAAGAAGAGTTTTATTAAAGTGATGATTAGGTCTTAGGAAGACGTAAAAGATAAATATTAGCATTTCAATTTGTCATGATACATCATTGCCTGCAAGCAAAATGATGCTACATTTATTTGAGGTTAGTCTGTAACGTGTAGAAAAACTCATTGTTTGATGAATTTATAACAAGCAGGGAGGAAATTGAGAGCTTGGTTCATATATATTTCTTGAAACATCTTCATAACCAGCTTCTTTTGTCTTTTCCTTCATTTTACATTTTTCTGTCTTTGTCTAGATCGCGGGATGATTGCACAAGTACTATAATTCTAACTAGAACACCCCTTTTATTTGCGCAATTCAAAATAAAATAAAATAAAAATTGTTGGACTAATTTTAGCTCTTTTGAATCAAACCGACCAATTAGCACCTCTAGATCTAATTGCTGCAAAACCCAAGTAGGAATATTATGTAGTCCCAAATTCTCATCCCCAGAACATTCTTCAATTTCTCGGATCTATCTAAAAAATAAATTAAGTTTGGTGTAATTTAAATAAGTTGAATGTGCATTGAGTAATAGATAAGTGTGTGTTTTAGAAGATTCGAAAAATGAGAGGATCAGGACAGTTGTTGACAGTCGTAAAACATATTTTGACTTGGTCAAAACTGCATGCCATCAAATCTATGGGCAATTATTTTTTTTTAACTAAAATAGAGAAATATGTATTGACATAATATGTATATATAGAGAGAGAGAGAGATACACACACGGGCTATTGGACTTCTAATCTATATATACAGGCCTGTGGACTTCTATAATAGTAGTGAATTAAACATCTTTAGAGGCTTACGTATGACTATAAATAAATTATTATTACCATTTGACAATGCTGCTTATGTAATTATAACCCAATGCATCTGTTGGTCGCACCAATTCAATCGCATCTATTCAGATGCACCTATTAAGAGAGAGAGAGTGGCCCTTATTCAGCCCAATATGATTTTACTAATATTTAATGTCAGAAATTAAACTATTAATTCAACCTAAATAATTTGGCCCGTAGAACATTTTCAACACGGAATGCCGAAATGGGCCTCCACAAGATGCGAATTGGAGGATTCTAAAGAGTTAGTGGAAGTCTCAACAAATTTAAAAAAGAAACTCCAATTATAGGTGAAATATTGCGCCTTTTCAAATAGAAAAAAAACTAGGTAATGTTCACGATTCATTGAAATCTCCTAGTTTTGATTCAATGTATCAAGATATTGGAATTTACTTACCATATCTCTGACGTATAATTTATAGGGAGATTCATTCACTGCAACGTACTTTAATTTGTAGTCCATTTTCCCCACCATCATGTCATATTTGTGTGAAAATTGGTGATGGTCAATCTACGTATAAATTTTCATAACTGAATGTATCGTTGAAAAAGATCATACTTTAATTGTGGGAAATTTGGTGTCATCTGAAATTTTCCCTCAATATTAATATATACCTCATGTTTACGTACCCTAGTTTACTTTCACCTAGCTATATATATATATAAAGCCCCTCATTCCCAAAGCAAAACATCAAAAGTCAAAACCCAAAACTCTTAAGTTCCAAATCAAAGATATATATCTAGCTATAATGTCATCTCAAGCATCAGTCGACCTCAAAATACAACATCCTCAGAACTTTCGATTCAACTCAATCCCAGACTCACATGATTGGTCTGATCTCTATGATCATCCGTCTGCAGAACCCATTGGTCTTGATTCCGTCCCAGTGATCGATCTAAATGATCCAAAGTTAATTTACAAAATAGGTAAAGCATGTGAAGAATGGGGAGTTTTCCTGATAAGGAATCATGGCATTGAACCGGAACTTTTGAACCGCTTCGGTTCACAAATCCATCGGTTATTTGCACTGCCGGTAGAAGTCAAGCTCAAGGTGGCCAAGACTAAAGGAACTGATGCAGGCTATGGTGGTGCACCTATCTCTCATCTTTTTCCCAAGTTCATGTGGTATGAAGGATTTGCCATTCAAACTGGCTCTCTTTTTGACCAGGCACAGATACTTTGGCCCGATGACTATTCTTCATTTTGGTAATCTTTTATTCCTACTTCTAGAAAAACTTTCTTAATTTCTAACTGATAATTAATTGAAAAGAAATTCTATTTCTAGACAGGAACATTAACATAATTAATGTCCAAAAACATAATAATTATATATATTGTGTGGTTTTTTAATTTTATGAATAATATTCATCACATTTTGTCTACGTACAGCGCGGTGATAGAGGAATACAAGAAAGCCATAAAGCCACTAGGCTATAGATTGATGCATTTGATGCTTCTTTCATTGGGATTGACTGAAGAAGAAATAGACAATACCCTAATAGGAGATTCCAGCAAAATAAAGAATGCAATGCATCTGAACTCGTACCCTGCTTGTCCTGATCCATATCAGGTTGTCGGTCTGGCGCCCCACACTGACACCGGCTTTGTTGCCGTTCTGTACCATAATGGAGTAAGCGGGCTTCAGGTCTTAAGGTGCAAAGATGATATTGGCCCGGCAAGATGGGTTACGGTACCGGTGGTACCTAACACATTTGTAGTCAATATTGGTGATCTCATGCATGTTCTATCTAATGGAACGTTTCACAATGTTGTGCACCGGTCCACAGTGAGCAAGACAAATCAACGATTGTCAGCTGCGTATTTCTTAGGGCCTCAACTTGATGTGAAGGTAGGGCCTCTTAGTGAGTTAACGGGACCTGAGCAGGGCCCACCACTGTATAGGCCAGTGACGTGGCCGGAGTTGCAAAAGTTGAAGAGTATGCTTTATGATAAGGTGCTTCCATCAATGAAAATAGATGACAAAATATAGGAGGGGTGCTTGAGGGATTGAGTGAGAGAGACGATACTAATTGGTAAGCTATGAATCCTTTGTTGCTATGAGCATATAATGATTATTTCAATATAATAATAAGTAGTTACAAAAAGATGTAATTTATTTTTATGTCATTTGAATCAACGTCATCAAGCGCGAGCGGGTGCGTGCTACGTACTTTCAAATAGATCAAAGAATGTTTTAGTCTGCCTCATTATTATATAAAGCATCAAACAGACATAAGAAGGAAAATAATAATTATTAACAGAGAATAAGACCAAGGAAAACTAATTATGGTTTGTCCGGGAAAGAAGTTCGAATAAAAAACTTGCATCACTCACTGACGAAAACCTAAAACCGACTTGGACTCAGACCCAGACTCGGACTCGGATTTGGACTCGGTACGGTTTAATTGTTCTTCAATCTTTTTGAATGGTTAGATACAAGTTCCAAGAAAGAGTCCCACATGTCCCACTAGTTCATCATTTCCTATGATGATTAATTGCAATATTAAATTATGTTGTGTTTTTTATAAAATTTTATTATGTTATTGTTGTACCCTAAAAAGTTGCTATTGAATTCAATACGAGAAATAACATTTTTTGGACATTTAAATATACTTGGAAAAATGCCAAATTAATGCATAGGCTCTCCAAGACAAATTAGGTAAAATGTATCAATATTCATAGTAATATTTTACATGCAAAAATATGAATTTTGGTATATGACATCGTCAAAATAATGAAGGGAATGAATTTCCTATGAATAAAACAATGTATGGATAATATGCTGGGTACAAATTCATGGTGACACCTAGCAAGATCACCCCTCAAACCACTTTGGGTGCAATTTGGAGCTACATAGAAAATCCCAGCAACGTGGGGCCCGCAGGTCAGTGGCTCAACAGCATTTTTGCTGAACTCTCAAGATGAATAAACATGACTCACGGATATTAAACAATATGCACCGAGTTGTCAATGTTTCGGCTTACCATGAACCAAGATCATGCAAATACGACTAAATGTCGCTGAGTTTGAACCCAGCGCCTTTGACCCCTTCAGCCTACGTGCACCAAGCGCTTCATACGCCGTATTGAACCCTCTACACGGTTTAACAAGCACCAAGTGCAACCGAAATATAGAAAAATTAAAAGAAAATTAGTACAAAACCCAAAGGGGCTGACTCGCGGGCCCCACTTTGCCTGCTTCTTCTTCCTCCTCTGACTCGCGTTTTTAACCGATTTTTAAGCCCCAAATTCAAAAGAGTTAAGAGAGCTCAATGCAAATGCTCACCTAGCTCTACAAGAACTCCTCTCCCTCTATCTCTCTCTATTCTCTCCTCAGACAAAGAAGCTCTATTTCGTTTGAATTAAACCCGAGAAGAAGAAGGAAATTGAGGATGGAACACGAGCTATAGGATGAATTGGTCCCTGAAACTCAAAGGGGTTGTTAAAAAGGCCTATGCGATACTATTTGGGTTCTCAATTCGATTAAGAAAGGACCCAAAGAGATGCTATGCAAAGGTGGCGCAAACCCGGTTCATGCTATAACTGGGAAGTTCAAATTCGTTGTTCATGTGGTAAGTTAAACCTTAGAACAACTTAATTTATCAAGGGAAATATCTACATGCCGCTTCTCTGTCGCCAGAAGCATAAATATCAAGATGGGCACATATTGAAACCTGGTATACCGCCAAGGCACTATACACCAGCCTTTACAGCTGTTAATGCGTTGTATGGTCCCCATGAAACGCGTCACATAGCCTCTGGATGAAGACAAAAATAGAAGATTCTTCTCCATGGATGCAGGAGCACGTTTATCAAGCCTTACATCATTTGGCCGGTTAATCAAGGGCTAAGGGGTAATGTACAATGTTCAAGGCCAATCCAAGGGCTGATATCAATCCATATGAGGATCAATGAAATGCCAAACCTCTATTGGATAGCTCTTGCCATGTATGCACACATAAATGAAGAAAACAAATCAAGACCAATGATCAAGCACTTGGTGGATGTGATGAAGACACCTCGGTAGCAAGCTAAACCCTAGACCTCCAATTGCCTATAAAAGGCACCCCATAGCATAGATAAAAAACAAGTTCCCACATAGCTAAGATAACCCACAGAGCATAGCTCATAGCAAAAAACCTTTCTTCCTCTGCTAAAACCCTATAGTTAGCTAGATTAGAAGCTCCTTTCTCTGTAGCAACAAACAAATTAGGTAATTAATACCTAAATTATGTAATCCCTGAGGGGCTGAACCATGTACAAGCTTCTTTGTTGAATAAAGTCTTTGAAATGCATGTTCTTTTGTACCTTTCTTCACTGCCTTGCCCTTCTTTTCATTTTCTTTGTTTCTCTTCATGTTTTGAGCTTTGGATAACAAATGTGAGAGCTATGTAATAACTGAGCTCATCTCAGGATGAGCAAAATCATACATTGGCTTGATGATCACTAAAAGAGCCTCTTCCTTCACTGTTCTAATAAAAATTATTATATAAAATATATAAAAGTTGTTACTTTAGCTTAGATAATAGGGTTTGTACTCCTTTCTTGAGCTTACTGTTGCCTTATTGCAAATGAATATATTTTTGAAAAGATAGTAAATAAAATATGTATGAAAAAGCACAAAACTTTGGCCTTTCTTCTTTCCTGCCTTCTTCTTTAGATCTTTCTTGGAGTGACCCCTTTTAATTCTCTCTAAAATAGTTAAATAATGCAGATATGGAGGTTGAGCCTACTGGTTTCCCTCTATATTGGATTTATTTTAATTATTTTATTGAAGAGAAATAAAAGGAAATAAAAGTGACATAATTAAAATATACACAAGGACTGACAAGGTTGAGCCAGCTGGCTTCCCCGTCAGAACCCTTTTAATGGACCTATATTGCACATAAAAATGTTAGTTTCTTTATATATGCACATTAAGTTGTGTAATAAAAAGAAATTAAAGGACCTATGTGGTAAGTAGGCAACAGTTATGACTGTGCCATGCCACTTGTACTCTTATTCCTATGATACTTGATGATTTGTCCAATAATAAAGTGAAAAGAACACTTAAAGCTTGATTTTCAACAACATCAGGGACCTCCCTGCAAAAATCCAGGCTCTGGCAGCCTTTTGATACTTAAATTTGCTAATTAAATGAACTTTTGGAGCTTTGATCTTGTTTCTTTCATTTCTGGTATGGTTACCCATGGTCTGAGTTGAATTGTGCATTGCCATGTAGCTAACCAGGCCCTTACCTGAACCCCAAACACCTGCAACTGACCTCTAGTACATAACCAAGCAAGGGCTTAGCAGCCAGACACAATATATGTGCTACTAGTACAGTGCAAACACCAAAAAACAAGAAAATGACCTGTCTTCATAAACCAGTCAATGCAGACTAGTACAGGGACCAAATTGCAAAGCCAACCACACTAGCATGTAGAGGACCTCAAGACAAATGAAATAGGCACAAATTTTATATTAATTGGATTTTTATTCAATTTTATATTGAATTTCAAAGTTGACTGTTTTAAAATTGCAAAATTATTATAGAATATGACATTTTCGCCCCTCTGCATATATGGTGCCTTTAAAATATAAATAAATTTCTAAAAATTATGAAACTTGATACAATCACAATTTACATGTTATATTATGGACACATGATAAAATCACATTACTCATCAGCAAAATTAATGGGAAATCATAAGATCAATGCTGATAGACTATGAGCTCTACACTGTGCTCAGCCCTAGCCGAAACTCCAGCACAAGCCAAGATCCAAATGACCTCGGAACTATTGCGCCTTAAAATCGACAAGCCCTTTTCATCCATGAATCTCCTTCTCACTCGGTTAGATCTCTAGTATTGTTTTGTATCACCTCCTTCATCCATGAATCTCAATCTCACTCCGTTGGATCTCTAGTGTTGTTCTGGATCACCTCCTCCATCCACGAATCTCCTTCTCACTCCGTTGGTTCTCTAGTGTTGTTCTGAATCACTTCCTCCATCCACCAATCTTCTTCTCACTCGGTTGGCTCTCTAGTATTGTTTTGTATCACCTCCTCCATCCACAAAGCTCTTTCTAACTCTGTTGGATCTCTAATGTTATTATGGATCACCTCCTCCATCCACGAATGTATTTCTCACTCTGTTGGCTCTTTAGTGCTGTTCTAGATCATCTCCCCTATCCACAAATCTCCTTCTCACTCCATTGGATGTTGAATGTTGACCAAAACTGCAAGCCTTATAATTTTTATTGTTGAGTTATTTATTTTTGCAAAGTCTTTTAAGTTTGAAAGTGTTCTAGAATACTCATTTATTATAGATAGACCCCTAGCGAAACTATGCAATAATTCCTTATATGAATGAATACTTGAAATTATGTGTAATCATGGTATTTGTGACACAATAATATTTACTTGTACAAATCTTTAATTTTCAGAAAAACAAAAAAATACAAAAAAAAATCAGAAATGAGAAAAATCCAAAAAAAATGGAAAAATTCATAAAAAGAAAAAATACAATAAAAGATGGAGAATAAAAAAGAGTACGGGTGCCTACGCAAGACTGGTTACCAATAGGCTCGACAAAAACCTCCCAAATTTTAATTTTGTGCATATTTAATTTTTCAAAAATCGTCACAAGTACCAACACACTTAGTTGCCATACTTTGCTCCAACCAATTAGGAAGGAAGATCAAAATTCATATCATTAGAATTCCTATTGATTGGAAGGGATCCGTTTATAATCAAAGGAGAAATTAATACTCTCAAATTTAGGGATATTTGTGAAGTGAGTTGTTCGATAATAATTTTTCTAGGGAATGCACAATTAGGTCAATCATGGGGTGAATAAATTATCAAGAGAAAGGTCGTGAATATTTTTGAAGTTTTAAATTTTTAATGTCTTGTCAATTGTACTAAGCCCAAGTTCTAGTTTAATTTAAAGCAAGTCCTTGAGATTGTATGGTTTAACCTAGACCGGACCTTTGACTAGCTAGGATGTCGTTGCTTGAGGACAAGCAACAATTCAAGTTCGGAGGCGTGATCAGAGTCAAAATGATGATGAATTACGTAGGGTTTTGGCTTAGGTTTTGCGTATTATCTCACACTTATGTTTATTTAATTAGAGAAAAAGGCTACTATCACCCTTCTTTATGTTTTATTGCAGAAAACAGGTTTTGGGAATATTTCACATCAAATGAAGCAAGAATCAGGTCAATCGGATAAGCGACGCTTATCGACTAAGTCACTGTTACGGTCCGTAATGACTGATACGGACCTAGCCGGATACATACCAAGAGATAGCGCAATACGCATTAAATCCCTTAGCGACATGGTCTGGATACGGACCGTATCAGTCAATACAGTCTGATGTCTCGTTATTTGATCTATAAAACTGACCAATTTCTGTACCAAAATCTGTGTTTTAAACTACCAAATCGTGTCCATTACATCGAATATCTATAGAATGTGGTACTGCTGCTGTTTTTATTCTTATTTTGCAGAAAACAGGCAAAATCAGGAATATTGTGAAGTCTGAAGGTCTTCACGCGGGCCGCGTCACTCCCGACGCGGGTCGCAGCATGCCCCGACGCGACCACAGACGCGACACTTATCAGCTCCTTGAGAAACACAGACACGCGGATCGCGTCACATCTGACGCGGGTCGCGTCCGCCTATTCCTGAAACATAACAGAAATGGAAATAGATGCTCAATGAAGGAAAGGTCGGTCAGAATGGCTATATTACGGGATTCCTTGCTACAAACAGAGGGAATTTTTTTGGAGAGAACAAGGAGAGAAAATTCTAGGTTTTGTGGGACTTGACGGCTAGCTTGGAGACGAAGTCGAGGAGCGAAAAGACGAAAGTTTCTTCACGAATCTTCTTTGTTCTTCGGGTTTTGTCATGAACAATTCTTTTATCATTTGTTTTATTTGCTTTTTGATTATGTCTGAGTAGTTTACTAGTTTCTAGGGTTACGATGTAGTCGGATACTCTGTTTTATTATGCATGTTGTTTGAATCTGTGTTGAATATTTGTGTTTATTTGATTCGAGTAGTATTTTAATTGCTTGGTTGAATTGATTGAATAATTCTTGTTGCTTACTATTAGATGTCTATAGCATTTTTTCTAGTATTTTAGCCTTGATGTTTCTTTCAACCAGACCAAGTATTTGAGGTAGGTTTTCAAGACCAAATAGTAACTGTGAGGTGAACCTTTCTATTTATCGTAAGATAATGGATACCTTTAGTAAACCGAACAAATGACTTAGGTAGAATGCCAATAAACGTGAGTTTTGGGTTGAAAACCTAAGAAGGTGAAGTTGCATTTCCGTACCAAGTTTATCGAGCCAATAAACGCGAGTTGAGGTTTAGGAACATAGGATACGGTTAGCAGATCCTTACACAAAGGAACAACGCAGAAACAGACATGTGCTGTATTCACTCGAGGGCTATGCGACCCGCGTCAGAAATGACGCGGCCCGCATTGGGTACTGAGAGGCAGAGTTGAAGATGAAATCTGAAACCCTGGAAACGCTTTTTATATCTGAATTTAAACCAACCTTATTTACTGTCTTTTATCTCAACAGCTGAATTGATTAGGAAATTAAATAAACCAAACCAAACTTTTCTCACTTCTAGTACCTAACTAATTTAGGTAAAAGTCCAGTTTAGAATTGAACCGTCCTGTGGATCGACACCCGACGATATACTATTCGATAGGATTGTACACTTGCAATCTGAACCGAAGAGCGTATTTAAGGTTAAAAGGTACAGCTCGCTGTACTGAAACTTTGTAAGATATCTTTTTGGGTGTAACACGGTCCGTAATTGAAGGCGCCCTTTGGGGAATAACTGCTCCAGCTGTATCCAGATCAGTTTTCTTGGCCTCCACTCATCTCCAGACGTCCCCTCACTCCTATATAAGCACTATGGACAGAAGAAGAAAACATCTTTGTAATTTTGGTTAGATTTGATTAAGTGAGAAAGAGAGGAGTGTTGTAATGATGCCGTTCCACGGTTAAGTTCTTTTCTTAGGGGCTAAGCAGTAAATCTTGTTACTCATGATGCTTTAATATATATATTTTCTGTTGATTATGATTTCTTGTTGTTGATTGAAATGTTTTTGCAATTTATTCTCCCTTCACCTGATTTCAATGATCTAGTTTAATCTATTAGGGTAGTGACAGTGCTTTAATGGTAAGAAAAACTATGATGGACGAGTTAGCCTCGTTGGGAGCTATTAGATTTATGTGAATAAAACATTAGTGGGGAAACCATAAATCGGAACCACAAAACGCAAACCAAGTTTTGTCATTTGCGTAAGATAAATCACAGTGTCCTATGTAGTAATTTGTGTATTTTAGAGATCTGTCATTTGCGTAATATAAATCGCAATGTCCGATGTAGTATCTCGATGGAAATCCCGTCATTTGCGCAAGTAACTCGCAGTGTCCTATGTAGTGTCTTCCATAACCAACAACAGGAAATCAGACCCGACAGAAGTAGAATATCAAAGAGGATTGAGTAGCAATGATGTGCCGAAACCCTAGGAATTCTCATTTCTATCTTTATTTTAATTATTTTTAATTGTTGCCAAATTTACATTGATCACAACTTCAACTCTCAAATTTTCAGATTTCGTCTAGCCTTTCGAAAGATTGTGATTTGATCGCTCAAGACTGTACACAAATATTCCCTATGGATCGACCTCGATTATACTACTCGATAGGATTGTGCGCTTGCGCCGAACCGATAGCATTTCCGAGTTTATAAATTTTAAAAGATAACATCGCTCACTTTTGAGTGATCAGTAGCTTCGCGCCACTGGCTTTTCAACCAAGCGCGATGACCAATTGTGTGAATCAATGGTTCCTCTCGTACTAGGTTGAATTACTATTGCGGCACGGTCATCAGTAGGGTAAAACTTGTTAGTTTGTAATAATCTAGAAGTCAATAATACGATAAATTTGTTATATAAAGCTTTGTTCATGAATTGAATGTTTAATCATTTCGTTACCTAGAGTATTATTGAATTTATGAATCATTTCAAGTTCATGACTGGAATTGTGAAACTTCATAATATAGATGATAACACTCTTAAAAGTCTCTAACCAAGGTAATTAACAATAACACTAATTACCGCGATAATGTTAGTATGTGGATTAAATGATGGTTAAGTTTTACAAACCATAGACAAAGAGTTGTCATTTTAATCACACAAATACATGTTAGAGAACATGATATTTGACAGACCCCAAATGAAACATTAAATGGAATTGTGTTTGTGTCATTAATGTTTTCATTTTAGTGTTAAGTTCTAAAGTATGAGATATTCATTTTTCCTACATAAGAGATGTATATGTGTGATTGCTATCTAATGCTATCCGTAAAAAGTAGCTATAAGGGTAGTTATTCGGTATACATAGCTTATGCGGAGGAAAAGATGGTTTATCAAAAGTACTATTGTCCCTCGTATCTCAATACGAGCTATAGCATCACTGAGCCCATTGATAGAATATGATTATCTAGATCCAGTATGATTACAAGAGTAAACATATTTGATAATCTATTCAGGATCAAGAAAAGATTAAGTTTGCAAGGATGACACACACCTACCTTGAAACTGATCTGATAGCTATGAGAGAAAAGAATTAACACGAGTAAATAGTTTACTGGATCGTGATATTGTACAGTACAAGATCATCTGTGTAATTGGATGGTCATAATGAATTATGCCAGGTGCCTCTTATGATTTGTAGAAGTTAAAACATTTTTAATTCTATTTACCAACATAACACAGATCCTATCGGGTCACACCGTATATGAAGTAATCGGAGAATCTTGTTGATTAATTATAATGATTATAATTAATATAAGATGGATAAAATTAATTATATATGATATAATTAAATTATAAATGTCATTTAAATGACAAGCAGAAACATTGGTTAATTTATGAACGTGTTTAACACGTTGCATAAAAGTTACCGAACGAACGATCGAGAAAATATGTATTTGATTTGGACTTAGAATATTTAATTATTGGATTTATATTTTGGGCTTGAAACCCATTAATAATAAATCACTAATTAAAGATTAAAGGCCCAAATCAAAAGCCCAAATCAAAGCCCAAAATTAATCAATTCTTAATGGGCCGAGGGTAAAATGGTAATTTCATTTTACTATTTCTTGCCGACTTCATTTTTGGCCGTTGATTTCAGCCGACATATAGGGATAAAATGGTATTTTATATAAATTTCAAAGTATATAAATAGGTGATCAAGGTTAGAGAGAAATAATACAATTCCTGAATACCGATTCGATCCGATCGAACGATAATTCTCTCTTTCCTCAGATTCGTTCTAATCAGAGTTTACGGGTTTTAGAAATAATATTTTACGAGAGTCGTAATTATTATTTGCTTTTTCTCGTGAATAGTGTTTTTGTCATATTCCGCGGTTTACGGTATTTCTGGTAAAAGAAATAAACCGCTCTCTCGATCAGTCCTGGTGGATAACCGATAGAGGCACTATATTTTTTGTGCTTGCTTAACCGGGTCAGACAGCCGGGTCAGACTGCATTCCAATTTGAATTTGGAAGCAAGGTAAAGAAATGTTATATTAATCTATTTAATTGTTAAATAGATTTAATCTTTTAGAAATCAATCAAAGGAGTAGATCTATAAACTAATTAAAATACAAGTAAATACGGTTTTACTACTTTGGGTCTGTACATGATCAATCTGGTCTGTAACTCTCGGTAATTATTCGACATACCACTTGATCTATGATCTGAATGAGTAAAGTTTTATTTATGGCTTTTAATCTAAGAAAATGATTGAACAGGTCTGTAACTCTCGGTAGATAATCCGACACACCACTTCAATCATTTTGGCTTGAGTTAGAAGTAAATTTTTTTATTTTACGGTCTTTCCGCAGCTTAAGCCTAATGGCTTTGGGTAGCCTCAAAACCCAACAAAACTAACCTGTCTCACGACGGTCTAAACCCAGCTCACGTTCCCTATTGGTGGGTGAACAATCCAACACTTGGTGAATTCTGCTTCACAATGATAGGAAGAGCCGACATCGAAGGATAAAAATACAATGTCGCTATGAACGCTTGGCTGCCACAAGCCAGTTATTCCTGTGGTAACTTTTCTGACACCTCTAGCTTCAAACTCTGAAGGTCTAAAGGATCGATAGGCCACGCTTTCACGGTTCGTGTCGTACTGAAAATCATAATCAAACGAGCTTTTACCCTTCCGTTCCACACAAGATTTCTGTTCTCGTTGAGCTCATCTTAGGACACCTGCGCTATCTTTTAACAGATGTGCCTCCCCAGCCAAACTCCCCACCTAAATGCCAGTGGCTCTAGGCATTTTTATTATTTTGTAATTAACTTTGGATATTAATAAAAATGTCGGAAAATAGTAGCAAGAGTCGCTACTCGCTAGACATCTTTTTTTATTTTATTTTTATGACAAGTCCAAAAAGTTAATTATCTTTTATAGAGAAGAGAATGTAAGTAGATTTTTATCATGATAAACTACTTATACATAATTATTAAAATAAGTACAACTAATCATCTTTAAAGTTTTTGACAGCGGAATTAAGAATTAATTAAACAAATTAAAGACCTTAGAAATCATAGTCTCCACGTATAAATCAATCAAATTAATTTCATACCTTTGTCCATAGTAAATTCTTGAGACGTTCTTCACAAACCGTCAGAAGAACTGTAAAGCGATTTCTCTCCTCTTTCTCTTTCTAAGCAATGACAACTTTTGTTCTTTCTGAATATAGATGAAGAGAGGATCAACCTTACTATTAGAATTCGTATATTTTTGCCTGTCATTAAAGCAATTATTTATAGGGGAGATGCACCCTTTAATTAATCAACACATATAATTTCTGAACAGAGATGCATGCACCTTTAATCAAATGGGCTGTTCAGTCATTTAATTAAATGGGCTGTTTTAATTTGGGCCACTTAATTATATTTTTCTTACATTCTCCCACTTGGTCCATTATAAAACTTTATGACATTACAACATTCATAAGGTGCACAATAATATTGCATGTCTTTATATTTCATAAATTCTAAAATCATAATATTTATATTTAAGCAAAATTAATACGAGTCATGGCGGTTGCTAATAATATTTGTTACTAACTTCCTTCCATGTACTACAACATCAATTCTAACTTAATATAAACCTTAATGGTATACTTGAGGATCCACGTTAATTGTCTAATTTATATAGACTAATTCCTATTAATAGTAAACGATAATATATATATATATACTTAAATAAATAGGAATTGCATTTGAAACAATCAATCAATAATAATATCATAAACAATCATTCATCTATAATATAAGTTTAATTACAACAATTATTTATCACAGACAACTATTCCCATTCTTTCGACATGTTCGTGAAATATCTTGGGTGGTAATCCTTTCGTCAAAGGATCAGCTATCATCATCTCTGTGCTTATATGCTGTATTGTTATTGTTTGTTTCTGTACTTCTTCTTTCACGGCAAAGTACTTAATCTCCATGTGCTTGGCACCTTTTGAGTACTTGTCATTTTTGCTGAAGAAGATTGCTGCAGAATTATCACAATAAATCTTCAGCGGCTTGGCAATGCTGTCGACAATTCCAAGTCCCGAAATAAAGTTCCGCAGCCATAGTCCTTGTACCATGGCTTCAAAGCACGCCACGAACTCGGCTTCCATAGTGGATGCAGCAATTACTGTCTGCTTCGCACTTTTCCATGAGATTGCTCCGCCGGCTAGAAGATACACATATCCGCAAGTGGATTTTCGTGTATCGTAACACCCGGCATAGTCTGAATCTGAATAACCGACTGCCTCTAAGCAGTTTGATCTCCTAAACGTCAACATATGATCTTTAGTACCTTGAAGATATCGTAAAACTTTCTTTGCTGCCTTCCAATGTTCTATTCCAGGATTGCTTTGATAACGTCCAAGCATTCCTACAGCAAAACTGATATCTGGTCTTGTACAAGTTTGTGCATACATTAAACTACCCACAATGGAAGCATAAGGAATATTATTCATTTCTTCCTTTTCCAATTCGTTTTTAGGACATTGATATAAACCAAATTTATCCCCTTTCTGAATCGGTACCTTACCAGCTGAACATTTCTCCATCCTAAATCTCTCGAGAATCTTGTTAATATATGTTTCCTGAGACAAACCTAACAAACCTTGTGATCGATCACGAAATATTTCTATTCCTATCACATAGTTCGCCTCGCCCATATCTTTCATTTCAAAATTCTTCGAGAGAAAATTCTTGGTGCTTTTCATCATTCCAAGATCGTTAGTCGCAAGTAAAATGTCGTCAACATATAGAACTAGAAACATTATCTTACTCCCACTGACCTTCAAGTATATACAACGATCAACAATATTTTCCTTAAAACCAAAAGAAGTAATCACATCATTGAACTTAAGATACCATTGTCGTGATGCTTGTTTCAGCCCATATATCGACCTTTTCAATTTGCAAACCATATCCTTTCCCCCAATTGAAAAGCCCTCGGGCTGATCCATGTAGACTTCCTCTTCGAGTTCTTCGTTCAGAAAAGCAGTTTTAACGTCCATTTGGTGTAACTCAAGATCGTAATGAGCCACTAAAGCCATGATGATACGCAAAGAATCTTTCTTAGAGACAGGCGAAAATGTCTCTTTATAATCAATGCCGTCTTTCTGAGTGAAACCTTTGGCAACCAGTCTAGCTTTATATCGTTCAATTTTGCCTTTTGAGTCACGTTTGATCTTAAAGATCCATTTACATCCAACTCGCTTGGAATTGTGAGGCAATTTGACGAGATCCCAGACTTGATTTTGTTCCATTGATTTTAACTCGTCTTTCATGGCATCAATCCATTTATCGGATTCTTCACATTCAATAGCTTTCTTGTATGAAACCGGATCATCAATTGTAGAATCAATTTCAGATTCTTGTAGATAAACCAAATAATCGTTAGATATAGCCGATCTCCGTTCACGGTTAGACCTTCTTAATGATATATTATTTGGTTCAACTAAATCATCAACAACGATGTTATCAATCGGAATGTCCTCAGTGGCAGTTGGTTGTTCTGGAACAGTCGGAAGAATTACTTTCGAAACAAAAGTCGGAACAACTACTTTCGAAACAACAGACAAAGGAATAGTAACTTGTTCTGTAATTTCCTGAAGATCAGAATTACACTGATCAGAACTTCTTGCACTGACTTCAGCATTCTCGATGAAACGGGCATTTCCAGATTCAACAATTCTCGTGCTATGATTCGGACAGTAAAATCTGAACCCTTTGGATTTCTCTGGATATCCAATAAAGAATCCACTAACAGTTCTGAAATCCAATTTCTTTTCGTGTGGGTTATACAAACGGACCTCCGCAGGGCAACCCCATACATGTATATGACGCAAACTAGGTTTTCGTCCCGTCCACAGTTCGAAAGGAGTCCTTTCTACTGCCTTACTAGGAACCCGGTTTAGTAAATACATGGCGGTCTTAAGTGCATACATCCACAAAGATTTAGGCACATTTGAGTGACTGAGCATACTCCGAACCATGTCCATAAGTGTTCGGTTACGACGTTCAGCAACACCATTTTGTTGTGGTGTGCCTGGCATAGTGTATTGCGCACATATACCACGCTTTTCTAAGAATTTAGCAAAGGGTCCAGGATTTTGTCCTGATTCGTCATATCTACCATAAAATTCCCACCGCGATCAGATCGAATGATTTTCACTTGTTTTTCTAACTGTATTTCAACCTCATTTATAAACACCTCAAGTGCATCAATAGATTGTGATTTTTCATTTAGAAGATAAACAAACCCATAACGTGAGAAATCATCGATGAAGGTGATGAAATACTTTTCTTTATTAAAGAAGGGAACATCAAATGGTCCACAAATATCCGTGTGAATTATTTCTAGAAGTTGAGAGCTACGAGTGGCACCTTTCTTAGTATGTTTTGTCTGTTTGCCTTTTATACAGTCGATACATACACCTAAGTCAGTAAAATCCAAGTTTGGAAGAACTTCGGACTTCACTAAACGTTGTATTCTTTCTTTGGATATATGACCCAATCTTTTGTGCCACAAGTACGCCGACTTTTCATCATTCATATTTCTTTTCATTCCAATAGTATTGTTTACGGTAATCAGAGATTCTATATACAAATTATCTAACTCTAATTTATACAGTCCATCAATCAAATTGCCACAACCAATCATGCAATTATTTTTATATAAACTAAAGCATTTAGATCCAAATTTAAATACATAGCCACAATCATCCAACTTAGATACAGATAATAAGTTGCGAGAAAACAAAGGTACATATAGTGTATCATACAAATCAACAATATTGCCAGAACCTAATATAAGTCGGTATGTACCGACACCTTCCACTGGCACCTTGTCTTTATTGCCCATAATTACATATCTTTCACTTTGTCGACTTTGGCTTGTGATTTGGATCGTAAGAAATCCCTGTAAATTGTTTGAAATATGAGTTGTGGAGCCCGAGTCAATCCACCAAGTATTATTAGGAACATCAATAAAATTTGACTCAAAAGTAACAAAAGTATGATTCATACCTTTCTTTTCGAACCAAACCTTCCTTTTCAGACAATCCTTCTGAAAGTGACCCACCTTACGACAAAAGTGGCACTTTTGCTTGTTCCCTTCTTTCTTGAAGCTTGCCTTAGAAGACACCTGAAAGGCTTTCCCCTTCTTTTTGGTCTTAGCTTTCCCTGGTTTAGCATTAGAACCCGACCCAACTTCTAGTTTTGAAAAATGAACAGTGTTAGGTTTCATTTCCTTAAGCCTTGCCTCTTCCTGAATAAGTTTACTAGTCAATTCATTTATGTTCTATTTATTTTCTTGAGCATTATAATTAATTTGGAACGGACTATAAACATCATTCGGCAGAGAGTTCAAAATAAATTGAACTAGAAACCCTTCGTCAACTGTCATTCCCAAACTCTTAAGTTTTGCGGAGAGAGACGTCATTTCTACGATATGTGCATGCATAGTGCGACTACCATCATACTTCATGGTGGTAAGTTTTGCCATAAGCGAAGCGGCAAGCGACTTATCGGCTGTCTGTGAGCGTGCCCTGACGTTTGCTAGAAACTCTTGAGCGTTATCCGTGTCCGGAAGAGCAACCTTAATGTTTCCATCAACCGTCATTCGCAAAAACATAAGGCATAACCTGTTAGAACGTTCCCATTCTGCCATAAAGGCCTTATCTTCCTCGCTGCTTTCATCAGTTATAGCATCGGGCTTATCAAATAATAGTGCTATGTCCAAGTCCTGTGCACCTAAGTGAAAACGAAAAGGGGCGTAACTTTTGATCCTCATGTAAGTAGATTTTTATCATGATCAACTACTTATACATAATTATTAAAATAAGTACAACTAATCATCTTTAAAGTTTTTGACAGCGGAATTAAGAATTAATTAAACAAATTAAATACCTTAGAAATCATAGTCTCCACGTATAAATCAATCAAATTAATTTCATACCTTTGTCCATAGTAAATTCTTGAGACGTTCTTCACAAACCGTCAGAAGAACTGTAAAGCGATTTCTCTCCTCTTTCTCTTTCTAAGCAATGACAACTTTTGTTCTTTCTGAATATAGATGAAGAGAGGATCAACCTTACTATTAGAATTCGTATATTTTTGCCTGTCATTAAAGCAATTATTTATAGGAGAGATGCACCCTTTAATTAATCAACACATATAATTTCTGAACAGAGATGCATGCACCTTTAATCAAATAACACCTTTTAATAGCACCTTTTAATTTGATGCATGCACCTTTAATTAAATGGGCTGTTCAGTCATTTAATTAAATGGGCTGTTTTAATTTGGGCCACTTAATTATATTTTTCTTACAGAGAAGAGAATCTCAATTTCAATCTCAATCTCAATCGCTCTGCAGAAATAATCACGATGATCTCCTACTACTACTCTTCTACAAAAATAGTTTTATTCAATACCGTCAGTGTCAGATCAGAAATGATGTGAATGTCATGTCATTATTTTTTATGTATGACATGCATAAAGTTCATTTCACATTTTACTTATCAGATTTCAAATCTACCATTAATGAAATATCTACTACTAGTTTGGGTAATAGTTAGTCTCAGTTATTTAGTTCTTCAAATCTTTCTTCTGGTTGTTTGGTTGGTATTGCGGAGACACACCAAGCAACAGGTGAAAAGCTTACCAGAACCCTTAACAAAAGAAGTGCTGCTACAACTGGCACAACAGCAGGAGCTAAATACCATATATATAATATATTAGCACGCATACTTTTAGGACTTTTCTGTAAATTTGAACAAAAATGTGTAGTTTTTTAAGCATATCAAGATCAACTTTGAGAACTTCATTTTAATCTCATGGAACAACGTGGTGCACTTTGGCTCACATAGCTTTGTTCAAGATATAGTGAGCAATTTGGGGTAGTTTAAGCATTTGTGAGAAGAAAATGATTAAATGAACATGTGTAATAAAACTATATAGTCTATGTTCAATGCGTAGGCTACCCTAAAATAAACTTGAAAATAAGCACTCAACTATTAATGAATTATAGCAAAAGCTAAGTGCTACCATCAAATTACCAATAGAGCCAACAGGTACATAATGTTTCTGGTACCAGTACAAGCAGGTTGTATGAGCCTGATAAAGTGGTAAATTTTGTTTTACATTTGTCTGAGCCTGATAGAAGCTTTTCTACGGTGCCCTATTGCACTAGTGTTTCAATCTTGCAAGCTTGTAATAATGCATAATTAAACACCCCAGACCCAGAGTAGTACTGTTTATGTCAAAGCCAAGGAAAGAGGAAATGGTGTGAAGCAATACTTTAAAATAAGGGTAAAACTGTCAATTTTTTATTTTATTATTAAACTATATTTTAAGTGATCAATCTAAGAAATGGGGAATTATCTAATTGAAGAAGTTATGGTGGGTAAGTATGTAAATTTCTCTTTTTGTAAGGCTTTGAAAAATGAAAGAAGATATGTCAACAATGTACTTAAACTAATTAATACATCCTTTTGAACTCTTCAACAAACAAACAGCCCAATCATGTCTAAAACACAGCCCAATTATGTCTTGTGTCAATCACATTTAATCTATTTTCTCCATTCGGCCCAAAAGCCCAGTCCAACTGTCTTTCGTCTCCTCAAAAGTCAAAACTTCAATTTCCCCCATCAAAATTAGGTCAATTCAGATACCAAGTAGTTTCATATCAACCATTCTTTCTATTCTTTTGTTTTCATTTGTTAATTTTTTTTTTCTGTCTAGTAGACAAATAAGCAATTCTTTCTGAAGGCCTAAATATCAAAGCTTTCAAAAATTAATTGAGGGCTACAATAAATAATATGAAAGGATAAAAACATTAGAAAAGTAATTAAAGAGATAAGATAGCATTTGTTTGTAATAGATTCAACATCTGATACATTCACCATGGATTCAAGACTCAATATAGAAATACCATTTAGACATACTGATATTCTAAGATCCACATACTACATACAATAACTAGCTATGATGCATGGTTACAAACCATATACATACAACTCAAAAGATTCAAAGCGCCCCCGTTATGTTTCATTCCCAATCAACTTGTTCCAAAAATACACAATTAACAGCATCACTTAGTATGTTCCTGTTCCTGTTAGAGAATAATATCTTCAATCTACAAGGAACTACTGCTCTATTCCCTACAAAATAATTATACATATTCATAACCTTCCTCTGAATAACTCAACAATAGAAGAATGTAACAATTTCTGCATATGCACCTGGCAAAAAGTATATGTATAAATACATTTCAATGGTTGGTATGGTAATGCTTACTCACGTACCTAATTTTTCAACATTGGTACGTCCGCTTTGTTAGCACCATAACTACCATTTAGATCACTAGCTCCAGGTGCATTTGCCAGTCCGTCCTCAACTTTCAAACCTAAAATATTTGAGAAGGTCATAAAAAATTACATTTCTGGACCAAAACTACAAATATCCTGATGAAAATATTAAATTAAAAATTATTTAGTAGGACTAACCTTAATCATCGCCCCTTAACCAATCCTGAGCACAAATGAGGCCTTGTACCGCTACCGGGTCCATAGTACTCAAATAATCATTGAGTGTCCTGGCATCACCATCAAGCAGTACAATGGAGACTGGTACACCAAGAACATCCCTTGCCATGAGAAATAACACTGGTATTTTGGTGAAAATGCCTACCACCTTGCCAAAACATCAAAGCTTGCCTCATCCACCCTCCCCTATTTATTTCTCAACAGTCAACACTGCTTCTTCCAAATACAAATCCAAATCTGACTTCACCGTCTGATTACATGATGTCTCCTCTAAGTACTGATCCAGACCCCGCTTTGCATCAGAAAGTGTGATACGAGAGAATGTACCCCTCCGCCAGAGTAATCAACCCTTGAACCCGAACCTGTAACAGTTCCAGCACAGCCAGTGCCTATATAGAAAACTGGCTCATGTTTTGATTGCCCATCCGACTCAGCTGCATACTCATTGTACAACCTTATGAAACTGGTCTGTATGCTATTTATATGGGCCTTGGACTCATAAGGATCTTTGTATAAAACCCTAAAAAAGTACTCAACCAACTTGGTCTTGTACCGGGGGTCCAAAATGGACGCAAATGCCATCACTAATTTGTTCACCTCCCAATACTGCTCAAATTTCTCTAGCATTTGTACGGCCATGGTTGCGACCACTGGGTACCGTTGGTACACCATTCTTTGAGTAACAAATGAATTGCACAAATTTCATCGAAGTAGAGGTTAGCAGTAGGGTTTTCTACTGTAGGTAGCTTTTCCATAGTATGGTAAAGCACATCTAGGCATTCAGTCAAGGCTGACACAACAGACCAATCATCAACGGACACATAGGGACCAGGGGCGGAGGCAGAAATTTTTTGAATGGGGGTCAAAAAAATTTTTTAATAAGAATGGTGAGTGAGAAAGAGATAATATAAAATAAGAAGTGTCACATGTGATTGTTTTTTGATTTTTTTTTATTTAAAAAAGTTCTAAAATATTAGAAATTTCTCAAATTATACACAAATCATTCATTTTTTTTTTAAATGGGGGTCAATAGTATAAAATTTCACAAAAAATATGGGGGTCAATTTATTGTACATGTAGCATTTTCCTATAAATTATAGAACAAAAATATATTTCATTACTAGTATTTGAAAAAAAAATGGGGGTCAATTGACCCCCATTCTATACTATTAAATCCGCCCCTGATAGGGACGGCACTCCAGATTGCTTGGCAGCCTCTTGGAACCACATGAACCGGACTTGAGACGACTTAACATATCCGATGCTTTCATAGACTCTGTCAGACAGGTCGCAAACTAGTTCTAAGCTCTCTTCTATCATAAAGGTTTAGAATGTGAGCACAAGACCTCACATGAAACAATTCAAATTTGTTATGGAGCATCCTAAGAAGCTCAGGTCCCACCTCGTCAAAGTACAAACAGTTATCCAATACCACACTCACAATTTTCTTCTCAATCCCCCATTCCCTGCATTTTTCCAATATAGCACTTGTAGTCCAATTTTTTTTTTTTTTTTTTTTTTAAAAGAGGACAAAAAGTCCCATTTCATTGCTGGAATATAATAATTACAAGAACATTTGTCTCTAGTATCAACCAAGTCTTACTTCAGAAGCAGAAAAACATATAGGAATAACAAAGACAAGATCCATGCACAAGAAACGTCTAAACTCCAAAAGTACTGCAAGTTAGAGCTAACTAAGCCGCAAAGCAATGGGCTAGGGATATCAATTATTAACACAAAATTGGTCTGGAGTCTGCGATTCATGCAGGAGGCGAAGGCACGTCCTGTTCCTGGTACACCACCATTTCCAAAGGCATGTAGCTCGCCAAAGGTATGGCATCCTCCACAACTGGTAGCCACTCATCTGCTGCCCTCTTGATAGTATCTTTGAGAGGACCTGTCCAATATTGAACCAGAGATTTAATAAGCATGATCAAGTTTCTAGCTGTTTTAGGAGGACTATTGTTAAAACACAAATCATTACGATGTTTCCATAAAGTCCAACATAAGGCACTAAATACTAATAAGAATCCAATTATTTGAGTAGTTGATAACTGGAGAGCAAATTGCACAATATCAATAAACTCAGACCAGGTTTGCATAATATCCTGACTTCTGCCCAGCCAGAACCAGATCTGCTGTGCAAGGGAACATTTCAAAAAAATATGGGTGACTGTCTCTGTATCATGGCATAACAAACAGTGGGTATCCCCATTCCACCCTTTAATTGCTAAGTTGTTTTTGGTCAATATCCTATCATGATAAGTAAGCCACATAAACACTCTAATTTTAGGTGGAACAGGTAAGGTCCACCAAAGTATAGGTAAGATGGGCAGTTCTCCTCTAAAATTAAGAAATTTATAAAGAGAATGAGTAGAATACTTCCCTGAATGCTCCCATCTCCAAATCAAAGTATCATGATCACGAGTAAACGATGTAACACTGATGATTTGTAAAATTTCTAACCAGTCAGCTAAATTAACCCCCTCTAAATTTCTACTAAATCTTATACTGGCACCTTGAGAACTAATAACTCTATCTAGTAAAATATTATTATCCCTACAAAGCTGGTATAACTGAAAATATCTAGTAGCTAAAGAACAGTTCAAATACCAAACATCAGTCCAGAATCTGACCTGTGATTGAAACCCTGGTTCATAAGTGACACTAAGTTTACCACTGTATTCTAAGTGAGATATACTTGCCCAAAATGGAGAAAGAGGTGTATGATTGTCCTGTCCATATTTGTAATGAATCAATGATTTCCACATGGCGTGATAGTCATTGTTTTTATATTTCCACCACCATTTAAGCAACAATGCTATATTCATTTGATGTAGATCTAAAACACCCAAACCCCCAAACTGTTTTGCTACACATATAGTTTCCCAATTCATCAAAGCATATTTAAATTTCTTTTCAGAACCTTGCCAAAGGAATCTACGCCTAATCTTATCTATACTTTTAACCACTGTAGCAGGAATGCGAAATACTGATAAAGCATATAATGGTATAGAAGATAAGACTAAATTTAGGAGAGTTAACCTACCACCTATGGATAATAGTTGTCCTTTCCAACTAGGTAATCTATGTTCTATTTTATCAATGAGAAAGGTCCAATCCACAACAGAAAGTTTAGACTTATGAAGAGGTAGACCTAAGTACTTAATTGGAAATTTACCAAGTTGACATCTAAATAAGAAATGTAAATCAGTAGGTTCAGGTATGTTGATGGTATACATTTCCGTTTTGTCATAATTCATCTTTATACCAGACAAGGCCTCAAAAGCAAGCATGGCCCACCATGCATTTTCTACATTCCTGTCTTGGGCTGCTAGAAACAGAATTGTATCATCGGCGTAATGACAGTTTGTAACAGCTAAGTGATCAATACAGGCTGGACCTAGACCCTGGAGAACATTAGCAATTCTACCCTTATGAAAGATTTTACTGAGAGTATCAGCAGCAAGGATATAGAGAAATGGAGACAAAGGATTTCCCTGTCGTACCCCTCTCTTACAATAAAAAAAACTCTGTGAATTCCCCATTTATGGTTAAGCAAGATTGTGAGCTGTGAAGCCACAGTGTAATCCATTTGGTCCATCGAATTCCAAAATTTCTACTAGTTAATACCTCTAATAAGTAATCCCAATGGATCTTGTCATACGCTTTTTTCGAAATCTATTTTGATAACTACACCTGGTTGTTTAGTAACCTTACAAGAATGGAGTATCTCCTGACTAAGGACCATATTATCTAAGATATATCTATGTTTAAGGAATGCTGATTGGCTTTTGTCAATTAATTTTGGCATAACTAATTCCATCCTAATGGTGAGTAACTTAGAGAGTATTTTAAAACTACAATTAACTAAGCTAATTGGCCTAAATTTTTTAAGGAGTGTAGCACCTTTTTCCTTTGGTATAAGGCAGATGCATGACTTATTGAGTTTATGTAAATCCAGGTTATGTTCATAGAAGAAATGTAACAGTAGCATCAAATCAGACTTAACTAAATCCCAAAAAAATTGATAAAATTTAAAAGTGAATCCATCAGGACCTGGAGCCCCATTTGGTTCTGAGGCAAAAACAGCTATTTTCAGTTCTTGTTCTGTAAATGGTCTTTCTAATTCCCACTTCTCTAGATCTAAAAGTTTATCCCCTGGTTCCCAAAAGTTTTTATCTAAATGCCCATATTTAAATCCTGCTGTACCTAACAGCTCCTTATAATATTCTAAAGCATGATTTTTGATCTCAGTCACATTGTGAGTAAGGGTTCCATTAATTTCTAAGGCGTTAATCCTATTTTTCCTAGACCTATGTGTGGCAATTGTGTGAAAGAATTTGGTATTAGCATCTCCTTGTTCTAGCCATTGTTGCTTAGCCCTAGTTTGCCAATATATCTCTTCCTTTTGATAAATGTCATCTAACCTAGCCTTAATGTCTAGCCATAATTGCTCCTCGGTAGTAGAGAAGGCTCTACTTTCTTTAATAAGTTCTAAATCATATAACAGAGTGTTTAAGTGAGCTTTTTCTTTTTTCTCTTGACCATAAAAGTTTCTAGCCCAGCCTTTAATTTTTTTTCTCACAATTTTAAGTTTCAAGTCCAAATTGACTCAAACCACCTCCAAATGAACCCAAATTAAATTCCCACATTTCTAAACCAATATTAAACACATCCAAACATCAGACAACCTGCAAAATGACCAAAATACCCCTTTTCTTAAATCTAAATGATTTTCTTCATAAATAAATTGTAAAGAAAACACATGTACATATTTTTCAAGTATAACATATATTTTAAATAAATAAATAAACATAATCAGTGTATTTTGGATGATATAAATTGCATATTTACGCATGCATCATGAATACACACACACGCACATGTCCAAAACAACGAGAACCAACCAACCAAATCCAAAAGCAGTACATGAGCCCCTATTTTAGCCCCATTGTTCAGTTTACAAAAAGTAGGCACAAATCCCGGAATGAACGAGGTATTCAGTTTGACTTGGAAGGGTCATCTGATGTAATTAACGGCGGGGGCTTGCGCCCGCCGGGAGTTAAACGTCCCCACAATCAATAAACTCTCTCGATGGACTGATCATGAACAGTAGGCCCATCGAGGATGAACCAGAAGGAATATGTCACACCCCGAGACAACCCGCCACGTATTTACACGTAAGGCGTGTGCACATCACATACATTATCAATAATAAATACTCATGCAACATTTTAAAGTCAACCGAAGTCTTCTCACACCACAAATAATTCAAGTACATAACATACATTCAACATGAGATCAAGACAAACATGGCAACCAACCGACAATTGTCATGTTAGTCAATGTATCCACTTCCAAAGAGAGCATTAAAGTTTAACTAAAAGAAAATAAAAAGGTACTTGAGCCGTCTGTTCGTTGACTTCCTGATCCGCATTCCCCTTATTCGTGTTCCTCGCCGGCTTCATTATTTCCTGGAACCCACATAAAAGTGGAACGGGTGAGAGATCGAACAGTCTCTCAGTACGGGATTTAGTTCCAGTCCCGGAGTTTGTCAAATTGACTTATTAACACAAACATGATATTGTATCCTCACATGAAATCTTACTAATGCATATTTAAATCACACGTGCGCGCACACACACACACACACACACACACACACTTCTTTAGTTATCTTTCAAGTTTTCCGTTAATCCATTTATTTGCCAATCCAATGGGAAATCCATCCAACATTGGAAGACCGCCAACTCGCTGGGAAATCCAACCAACAACGAGAGACTTTCTCACTAGACGGGGAATCCACCCTACGCTAGATATTGGCTGTCGCACTAGACGGGGAATCCACCCTACGCTAGATCTTGACCCGTGACAGGACCGCTTTCGCCTACAGTCACGTTAACGAGGGGTCTAGTCGATCCCAGACCCAATGTATACATTCCAACGTACGTTCAACACACGTTGGCCCCTTTCCTTTAACTTATCCGTTACCTTCCATGTTCATTTCATTTAACACTACACAATGTTATGCTCAACACATCCTACTTACAAGTTTCATGATCGATATGAATTATCCTATTGTATTTCTAAACAAGCCAAAGGGATCGTTCGATTCAACATGCACATTTCCAAAACTAAATAAATAAAAGCATACAAAACGGTAAGTAACAATTTGACAATGTCCAGGAAATCCGTACCTGATCTCTGAGTAAGTTCCTGGTCGTCTCTTACGTCTCCTAAATCTTTAAAATCAAACCTAGTGAATAAACGTACTTCTAATTAGAAATATTTACTTGTTCTCATATCCTAATATTCCTTAATACTAATTATTAGTTCACATGTTATTAATCTCAACCCTTAATATTGTGTATCATAGATTTGGCAAACAAAATAATTTTGTATGAAATTAATGAGAACGTATCTCAGTTATATTTACTCAATTAATATTTATTTCTAACTTTATATATAGGTATTAAAACTTTAGGATCGCAAAATATTTCTATATAATAAAATTTCCATAACTTATTATAATAACTTATGTATCAAATTATATGATCAGGAAATGAATGTTAATTTAAACAGATACTTACTAATAAAGAATATTTGCATATTTTAATAAACTCAAAGATATACTTCATTAATGATTTACATTTTCATATTTTGATATAATAGAAGGAAGGAATTGTTAAATAAGGAATTTTCCAGATTTTGTAACTTAAAGAAAATACTTATTTCTAATATTAAATATCAGGTTGTACTAAAATAAATACTAATAATCATAAGGTATTTTTAAAATTCCAAAATTAACATCCTGGCTTATAATTAATATCTACTAACAATATGTACTTGAATAAATATCAAACTTGATATATTGAAAATAAATTTGTTTGGATTCAAGTTATAGTTTCAGAAATTCTTAAAAATAAATTAACTTCAGATTATAATTAAAGGTCTAATTATTCATGAATTCATACAAGTAATAACAAAATCTATTCTAACTCAATATAAAAATATAACGTATTCTAATCAATTAGTTTATGCACCAAAATAAGGAGATCTTTCATACCTTAAGTGCAGAAAAATTTCCAACCAAATAAAAGACTTCAAAGGGTGCGGCTTGGAAAGGTCTTTTTGGTTGCTGTGAAAGGAAGAGAGACACGGCAGGGAGGAGTTTGTATCAAGACAAAAGGGGGTTGGTTTGAGATAAACTGGAGAAGGGTTTAATTAAACTCAAATTATATAGGGACGGTGCGGATTGAGATGAAACAGAGAGGACAGAGGGGTCTGTTTATAAGGGGGAGGCGGTTGCTAGATTAGAAGGCGTATAAGTACAGGGGATGGGATCAGTTTTCGAATGGAGGAGTAGTTACATGAGGTGGTTATTTGAAAACAAAATATGGGCTGCTGGAATTTTAATTGGGTTGGGCCTCTTTTGGTATGAAATCAATTTCATTTACATCATGGCCTACTAATTATGTTAATTAAAACTGAAATTTTAAATTGGATCGTTTCTCACGTCAATTCTCTCAATATACGTGGCGTTACAGAATAGCAGGGAGAAATAAATGCCTTAAGTTCGATGCCCTCTCCAAATTCATAAAAACAGAGAGCATTGAACCTTGAGACATTGTATATGCACACACCTTCCTTTCACACCTAATGTGCAACTTTCTGCGCCCTACAGGTACACTATTCCTCCATTATGTAATTGCTTCTTGAATTAGCTGAGTCGTGTTTTTGGTTTCTTCTCTAAAAATGCAATTACATCTTTCACGTCATATTATGAATAGAGAAATTAGCAAGAGTTCTCTCGTGCTTTCAGCTATGCTCGTCTATAATAGTGTTTGCACATTGTCCAGTCTCAGAGTCCGTACCAGTAACCCCTGTAACTTTCCATTGTACACATGTTGACTTGCCGGACACTCTGAAAATAAGTGTCTGACTGTTTCATCACTACTTCTATACATGAAGCATATTCCCACAATATGAAATCATCTCGTTCTGAAATTATCCGCAGTCAGAACTTTATTATGTAGAAGCAGCCATCCGAACACTCGTACTAGGATCCGCTAGATTCTGTAAATGCCCACTTGGATAGTTGGTGTATTTTCCATTGTTACATATGTACCTTTTATTGAGAACTTCCCATTTACATCCATTTTCCATTGTTCATCATCTTCCTCTATGCGCTGTATTTGCCTTCTTTGTATCAGCGTATTCATTTTATTCATTAGCTGTGACAGTTGCTAACTTGGTGATAAGCCTCAATTATATATTCTTTCGGTTAGGATTTTACCTCTAAATCTGCACCAAATCTCTTGTATTTTAGCTTAGTTTAATATAGAATACATCCAAGAACCAAATTACTTCCTTTGCCTTGTCTAAATTGCAGAAATCGAGCAAAAAGAGCAATTCTGCGGGTTTGTGCGGGTCGCAGGAATTTTGTGCGGGCCGCACAAAATTAATTCAGCCGAAAAATAAAATTCGAAATTCACAAGTTTTGCTTCAGTCGAGTCAGAGAGTTTTGCGGGTCATCGTGCGGCCTGAAGGAAATTTTATGCGGGCCGCAGGAATTTTTTGTGTGACCCGCAGGAATTTTTTGTGCGACCCGCAGGAATTTTATATAGGCCGCAGAAATCCTTTTTCCTTAACAAATTCCAGTCACAGAGATTTTGTGCGGGCCGCACGGATTTTTGAAGGTCGCACAAAGGCCACACCAATGCCAATTAAGCCTGATTTTGAGGGATCTTCTCAGATTTGCTGCCAGATTTTGGAGATTCATTTCCTAAAGCACGAAATAGGCTATTTAATAGCAGGGAGGCAGCAGGAGAAAGGGGATCTTTTCTTCCATCTTTTCTTCTAGGTTTTACTTCCAAACTTCTCCATTATTTTTCTCTCTTCTCCACAAATCAAAGGCGATTGGATTGAAGGATTGAAGGATTTCGAGCAAACAACACTGAAGACAAGGGGCAACACACTAGGAGATTGGTGTATTCTCATCTCTTATTTGTTTTCCTAGGTTTTATCATGTTTTCTCTTTATTTTCTCTTGGATGTTAGTTCACCCATGAGAGGCTAGATTTACTCTCTAGGGGCTTAGGCTAAAATCATGAACTTGTGTTAGATTTGTGCTTACTTGGACATTTGTTCTAGATAATGATTGTTTGATGCTTGATTGATCTTGTTAATTTTATTATTCATGTGCTTGTGTGATTTGCGATTTGTTAATTAGCGTCCCGCTTAGGTTTAACCAACTTAAGGTGTTAGGATCAAAGAATTGATAGAACCAAATTACTTGCATGAATAACTCTAGGATTGAGATTAGAAATGACCAAATCTATTTCTTAGTCCGGAACCACAAGAACAATGGTTGAATTGAGGTGAAGGACTTAATCGTGAAGCCTCATATTCGATTGGGACCCCTAAAATTGAATCGAATATTGCTGTGAAGAACTTAATCGTGAAGTGTCGATATTTGGAAATAAATTAGGCTAAACATGTGCTTATGGTCTAGATAATTAGGGTGAAGGACTTAATCGTGAAATCCGAACTATCTAGACACGTCATTAATTCACGAAAGTGACCCTTCTTGACATATTAGGTTTAGAAACCCCAAAATTACAAACATGAATTTAGAAACCAAGTAAGTGTAAATTTGACCAAGTGATTGTGAGCCGATAGCCCTTAGATTCCATCTCCTTGATACAAACTCCTTTTAATTGTTTGTTTAGAATTGTTTTGTTCAAATTCAACTCCTCTTCGGGTATTGAACCCACAATTTCAGTTTTACAACAAACCCCCCCCCCATTTACTTTATTTGAATTATTTTAGAATTAATTAGTTTAGTAAAAAGTAATATTTTCCGTTATCTTTGGATCGATACCCATAATTACTACAGGGATAGATTGTGCGCTTGCAATTCAATCTAACTTTGCGTATTTAGGATTTTTAAATTTAAAGAAAAGAGTGTACGAAATAGACCATTTATTTCTATACCCAAAATACACATCACTTGGCCGTACCGATAATACCGGTCTAAACATGGTTGCTATGCTTTGGGTTTGTAAGAATTCCTGTACAGTTGCCTCCCTCTGTGTTGTGAAAGTATACAAAGATTCGAAATTGTATTTAATAATGCCAATTCCCCAATCTTGTTCCCACAGCTTTATTGTGTCTCCTTCTTCGACTAGATTCAGTATGAAACAGTCACAGAAAATTCTCACCGACTTGAGAGTTTTTTTGTAAAAAGATGAGTCATATATCCCACCCTGTTGTGCTTCATATATCCTTTGAAATAACATTTTTCATAATTTGTCTTCTTTGTTCTGCCATTGTCAATACCATTTAGCCAACAACGCTTGATTAAAACTCCAGAGATTTTTTATACCCAGTCCTCCCAATTTTTTCTCTGCACACTAATTCCCAGTTTTTCCAAATACATTCTCTTTACACACTCCAATTGAAAATCTTTGCAGCACTCTAGTAGTGTCTCCATATGGCAAGAGAAGAGGTAGTTGCCAGCTAATACAACACTCCAATTGAAAGTCATTGCAACACTCTGGTAGTGTCTCCATATGACAAGAGAAGAGGGTAGTTGCAACACTAATACAATACTTCAATTGAACATCTTTGCAGCACTTTAGTAGTGTCTCCATATGGCAAGAGAATAAGATAGTTCCAACACTAATACAACACTCCAATTGAAGATCTTTGCAGCACTCTACTAGTGTCTCCATATGGCAAAAGAAGAGGGTAGTTGCAACACTAATACAACACTCCAATTGAAGATCTTTGCAGCACTCTAGTAGTGTCTCCATATGGCAAGAGAAGATGGCAGTTGCAATACTAATACAATACTCCAATCGAAGGTTTTTGCAGCACTCTAGTAGTGTCTCCATATGGCAAGAGAAGAGGGTAGTTTCAACCTAATCCAACACTCTAATTGAAGGTCTTTGCAGTATTCTAGTAGTGTCTGCATATGGGAAGAGAAAAGGGAAGTTGCAACACGAATACAACACTCCAATCAAAGATCTTTGCAGTACACAAGTAGTGTCTCCATATGTCAAGAGAAGATGGTAGTTGCAACACTAATACAACACTCCAATTAAATATCTTTGCAGCACTATAGTAGTGTCTCCATATGGTAAGAGAAGAGGATAGTTGCAACACTAACACAACACTTCAATTAAAGATCTTTGCAGTACTCAAATGGCTAGAGAAGAGGGTAGTTGTAACCTAATACAACACTCCAATTGAAGTCTTTGCAACACTCTAGTAGTGTCTCTATGCAAGGGTAGTGGTTAGTTTCTACCCTAATAAAACTATTCAATTGAAGGACTTTGCCGCACTTAAGTAGTGTCTCCAAATGGCAAGGGAATATGGTACTTGCAACCCTAATACAACACTCCAATTGAAGGTATTTGCAGCAGACAAGTAGTGTCAACATATGGCAAGAGAAGAGGGTAGTTGTAACACAAATATAACACTCCAATTGAAGATCTTTGCAGCACTCTAGTAGTGTCTCTATATGGCAAGGGAATAGGGTAGTTGCAACACTAATACAACACTCTAATTGAAAATCTTTTCAGCACTCTAGTAGTGTCTCTATATGGCAAGAGAAGAGGGTAGTTGCAACACCAATACAACACTCCAATCGAAGGTGTTGAGGCATTTTTGTCGGCTTATTATTTGGTGTAGACCGGCGCGAATGTCTCTGCAGATACACTCCCTCCCACGAGTAGGTAAAGGGGAAGAAGCTTATTATTTGATTGTAGGGATTCTTTTTCTTCTGACAGGCGCAAGCCCCTGCCGTTAATTACCCTGGATAGTATCCAGGAACCTCCAATTAAGGGGCTAGACGAAATGACATGATTAGGGTAGGTTATCTAAAGTGCAATTAAGAAGAGAGTGTGATATTGAATCATAGGTGTAGTACTGATTCAACCCTCAAGGGGCATACTTATGGTGTATGCCTAGATTTTTCTAGGGCTTTTGTTTACTGTGGAGTTGCCTATTACATGCAAGGGTTTTAGCTGGTTTGGTGGTGCCTAGGGTTTTCTAGGGCTTTTTGTTTTTGGTGCCTGTTTCAGGCAAGGGATTTAGCTGGACATATATGTTTTGGGCGACACCAGACTACATGAGTGGGCGTCTAGAACACTTCGACAGCCTATGGGTCGGACTGGTGCAGAGGGTTTAGACAAGGGCGTATCATATGCCCGTGGTGTCTGTAGGGTTTCCCTTCCCTTGGGGTGCCTATTACATGCAAGGGCTTTAGCTGAACTTATGTACTTGTTTGGGTGGTATGGGAGCCTTTGAATTTGGGTTGGCGTGGGAGCCTTTAGTTTGATGTGGCGTGTGAGCCTTTGGTTTTGGGCGTGGGAGCCTTTAGTTTGATGTGGCGTGGGAGCCTTTGGTTTTGGGCGTGGGAGCCTTTGACTTGGGTTGGCTTTAAAGCCTTTGGTTTGGGTTGACGTGGAAGCCTTTGGTTTGGGTGGCGTGGAGGCCTTTGGTTTGGATTGGCGTGGAGGCCTTTGGTTTGGGTGGCGTGGAGGCCTTTATTTGGGTGGCGTGGAGGCCTTTGGTTTGGGTGGCGTGGAAGCCTTTATTTGGGTTGGCATGGAAGCCTTTGGTTTGACTTGAGTTTACTTGTGTTTGGTTTATGTTTTGGCTTATTTGGGTGTAAACTTGATTTTGCTTGGATTTGATTTGGTCTTGGTTTTTGTTGCACCAAAAGGTAATGCACAAAGTTCAGTACAGTAAACTGTACTTTTTAAACCTTAAATAACTTTCGGTTCACACTGCAAGTACACAGTCCTCTCGTATAGTATATTGTCGGGTATCGATCACAGGGACAGTTTGACAATTACCGTACTTTACTTAAACTGCAGAGATTCTAGAAGTTTCCAAAGGTTGATTTGGGGTATTACGTGTCCTAACAGTTCAATGACAGTAATTAAAAACAATAAAGTAAACTTTGATTTGGGTTTAATATAATTAAAAAGGGGTTCCTAGGGTTTCTGATTTTATCTCAGCTCAGCCTCAAGGTGCCCGGTCCGTGCACTTTCATGCACATGCCGTGTGTAATGTACACGGGCCGTGTACTCTCATACACAGTCTGTGTGGCCCTCGAGTTAATACAGCAGCTACTGGTTTCTGTGTTGTTTCCTGTGCAGAGTTCTATTGACCGAACCAAAGTACCCAGACCTCAACTCTCGCATGTTGGCTTAATTACTCGGTATGGGATTCAATTTCTTCCCTCCTAGGGTTCTCAAACCTCAACTTTCGCTTGTTGGCTTAATTATCCTAAGTCACTTGTCGGTTTACTAAAGATATCCTCGATCTCTCGATACGAGGAAAAGTTCACCTCTCGACTACTACTTGGTTTCGCATCTCGGTTCATAAACCTATCTCAAATACTTAGTTTGGTCGAATGAATATCAAGGTTATACAATATCCATCTAGATGAGGCCTTTCATCTAACGGATTAATGTTACACCAAAAAGGTATAGTACAAAGTTTCAGTACAGTAAACTGCACTTTTTAACCTTCAATACACTTTTCGGTTCAGACTGCAAGTATACAATCCTATCGAGTAGTATAAATTCGGGTATCGATCACAGGGACGGTTCAAGTCTTAACTAGATTTCTACCTAAATTAAATAAAGACTAGAAGTTGGAAAATGTTGGTTTTGGATTTTAAGATTCCTAACAATTCGATCACAGTAAATAAATGCAAGAAAGAAAATAAACTTGGTTTAATTCAAATGTAAAAAGGCGTTTCCAGGGTTATGACTTCATCTCAGTTTTGCCTCGAGGTACCCGGTCCGTGTAGTGTCCTACACGGGCCGGGTACTGTCGTACACGGTCCGTGCGGCCCTCGAGTGAATGCAGCAGTTATTGTTTCTTAGTGTTGTTCCTTTGTGTAGGGTTCTACTGACCAGACCTAATGTTCCTAAACCTCAACTGTCGTCTGTTGGTTCATTAACTTGGTATGGAATTGCAATATGTGCCCTCGTCGGGTTCTAGACCTCAACTGTCGTATGTTGGTCTGAATTACCTAGTTGCTTGTTCGGTATACTAAAGGTAACCTCATTCCGTCGATATGAGGAAATGTTCACCTGTCGGCTACTACTTGGTTTCACCTTCCGGATCACTAATCCTACCTCATGTACTTAGTTTAGTTGAGAGATTATAAGGGCCAAAGTACCTTCTAGATGTGCGCATTCATCTAGTGGTAAACCAATAAAAATCAAACAACTTAGACTAAGCAATTGAAATCAAACACAATCAAGCAAACACAAATTTCAACAAAAGAATCCAATAACTAACATGCAAAACAAAACATTCGATTACATCACAACCCTAGAAACTAAAATCTACTCTAACATGATTAAAAAGCAAATAAAACAAATAAAGATAAAGGAGTTCATAGAAAAACTCGAAGAACAATGAAGATCCGTCGAAGACTCGCGTCTTTCGCTTCTCAACTTCGTCTCCAAGCTAGCCGCCAAGTCCAAACCCTAGGAATTGCTTCTCTGCTCCAGAATGTCCCCCTGGTGCAAGAAATCCCGCTTATATGCTTTTCTGGCCGACCTTCCATCAATTAGCCTTGTTTCCAAATTCTGAATCTGTTTCCGGAAATGCTTGACACGGCCCGTGTGAAATTCTACACGGACCGTGTACCTATGTCTCTAGCTCAGATTGTAGATCTTCTCGTAAGCTTTCCGAAAAGTGGTTATATACTCAAAACGGAGTTACGAGTCAAAATCTATGACCGTTTTAATTTCTAGTGCTGAGATTGGTGTCCTGGTCGTGTCTGTGGTCGGGCAGAGGGTTGTACGGTCCGCATAAGAAGGTACACGGACCGTATATAAACCTTCAAATTCCAGATTCTTCCTCAGTTTCACCCGTTTTCTGCAAAGTAAGAACAAATGCACAGCATTACCACATTATATAGATATTTAATGAAATAAACACGATTTGACAGTTTTAGGCACAGGTTTTGGTACAAAGTTTGGTCGGAATATAGATACGAAAGCGAGATATCAAATTCCCCCAATCTAAAGTCTTGCTTGTCCTCAAGCAAAAACCCCAACTTAAGATCCTAATTGTGAAAAATTCACATGAACTGCTATTATCATTAACCTTGAGTATCATTTTGGATAACAACTTGGACTTTCCTCGATTAATTTTGATTCACCCCACAAATTGACTAGTCAAACTTCAAATTTTGAGATGCTTTGATATTTGCAAAAACTAGTTACCCGAATTGATCAATCTTTCATTCTTACATTGAAACTATACCCTCATTTGTGGTGATTTTCCTTTGTGCCCCCCCAAGCTTGGAACAAGCTTAGGTTAGAAAGTCGCGGACTTCGTGTGTTGATATATGCAAAAGTTTTTGAAAGTTTTCGAGCTCAAAGGCATCCCGTCGGATTGTGCCAGTACTCTTTTTCTTTTCTTCTAAATTTGGGAGACGAGCTCAAAGGCGCCCTGTAGGACTTATTGCCAGTACTCTTATTTTCTCCATCTTTTCGTTTGTTTTTAATTCATTTGCATATGTCATGAATACACACATCCAAATGTATTCTTTCATACTAATAGATATCCCAATTTTTCTATTTTTTAAAATCCCCAATTCCCTAATTTAAAAGGCACAGTTCAGTTTCAAAATGTTATTTCAGTACAATTCAAGTTTTCATCTTTTCAATTTCTCAAAACTTCCCATCCTAAGCAGTTCTTTGATCAATTATGGGGTTATTTCCAATTTCTCAAAGTCATCCAAATCATAACCAAAAATTTTCAAACAAGTCTCTAATCCTAGCAGTCACACAAATTTATCACCTAAAAATGCAAAAAAAAATTTTTGAAAAATAAACATGAACTAAATGCAGATACAATTTTCTTCTATTCAACCCCCCCAAGCTTGAATGAAGCATTGCCCTCAATGCTTAAATTCACACAAGAAAGAGTAAATAAAAGAAAACATGAAAACTTACTAGATGTGGAGCGAGGGGTGAGGCGGGTCGGGTGGTTCTTTGTGGAACCACGACCATCTGTCCTTCTTGAAACACCATGGGAGAGAATGCACAGACCAGGCTGCTTGTGCACGGCCAGTGTGCTGGTTTGCACGGTCCGTGTGCCTTGGAGAGGTCTGATGCATGTGTGTGGCTTGGTTCGTGCCTGTCAGCTTCCCGATCAAGTACCCGATCACAGTTTGCTGAGCTTTCAAATCCTCCAAAAATCGAAGGTTGCGATCCAGGTCGAGACCTGCATTTAAAATCATAGGGCAAGATTTATTCGGGTCTAGGAGCTCATACCTGAGGTTAGTTGAAAGAGGTTTAAGTTCAGGAGTAGGCTGTTCTATCTGGGCTGATGCACGGTCCGTGTGAGATGTGTACGGTCGGTGTTCTGCCCCCGTGTGAGCCTTGTGCGCCCCGTATGCTTCCTCATCCTCCAGCTCCTCTGACTGTGGTGCACGGTCTGTGTAAGCTACATTCAGTCCGTGTGTCAGTTCCTCCAGATTGGCAAACTTTGCTTCTGTTGCACACATCTTCTCTTTGGCAGCTCTCTTTACCTGCAAATCAGCCAAATAATCAGGATAATTTTTAAATGAGCTACCGTATTGCTTACAAGATTGTTCCTTAGCCAATTGATCAACCACATCGATCGCGCAGCATGTTTCTGGTTCATTTGGGTACTTCATAGATTGGTTGAGATTAAACTTCACACTCTCATCTCCAATCCGCAGAGTCAGAGTCCCATTTTCCACATCAATGAGTGTTCGAGCGGTCTTTAAAAATGGCCTTCCCAGAATGATGGGGATTTCCTTGTCCTCCTCCATCTCCATCACCACGAAATCAACTGGAACATAAAACTTGCCGACCAGAACCGGCACGTCCTCTACTATGCCAAGTGGTACCCTGACAGAGGAATCAGCAAGCTGCAGAGTCATGTGCGTGGGTTTGAGCTCGCCTACTCCCATGCGCTCAAAGATGGTGCGTGGCATGAGACTCACGCTGGCCCCTAAGTCACATAGGGCTCGCTTGATGGTAGCTTTCCCGATTTTGCAAGGAATGGAGAATTTACCTGGGTCCTCCAGTTTGGGCGGGAGTTTGCTACTCAAGATTGCGCTGCACTGCTCTGTGAGTTTTACCTTTTCATGTCCCCCCAAACTTCGCTTGTTGGTGAGGATGTCCTTGAGAAACTTGGCATAGGTTGGCACTTGGGTCAAGGCATCGGTGAAGGGGATCGTGATGTGCAGTTGCTTTAGCACTTGAACGAACTTGACAAATTGCTCGTTGAGTCTGGACTCGGCTAGCCTCTGGGGAAAGGGAACAGGTGGCCGGTAAGGTGGGGGTTTCTCGGCCCCCTTCTTTCTCTGACCTTCAGCTTCCTTCTGTACGGCCCGTGTGCCATCTGCACGGTCCGTGTGCTCGGTGGTTTTGGCTGGTCGTGTGGACTCTGCACGGGCAGGATGTTCAGTCTCTTCAGCAAGTGGTTGCACGGTCCGTGTGGAGTGTGCACGGTCCGTGTGGTTGGCAGTTTGGTCGACTGGCATGGCTGGTCCTGAGAAATGGGTCCCACTTCGCAAGGTTATAGATTTTACCTCTCCTCTGGGGTTGACCTCTGGTTGGCTGGGTAGCCTTCCAGGTGGTGTAAGACTTGCGTTGACTCGGTGACTTATTTGCTCTATCAACTTGTTCTGAGCAGTCAGCTGAGTAGTCATTTGAGCATTCATTGTTTGCATTTGCTCGAATATCATCTGGTTCATCTTCCCTTGCTCATGCATGAAGTCATTGACAGCGGGAGCGATATACGGCTTGGGAGGACCGGATTGAAATGATTGGTTGTTCGAGTCAGGAAAAGAAACATTGTGGTAGAAGCCTCGGTTGTTGTTGCTGCTCGAGGGATTGTTGAATTGTGGTCTCGGGAAATGGGATGATTCATTGTTGAGATAGTTTATCTGCTCAGGTTCTTCATCCCTTTGGGCCAATGGACACTGTTCATAAGAATGCCCCTTGTCTCCACACATGACACATGGTTGTGGTAGATGTTGGCCAACAGCCTTCACACTCATCTTGTCGAAAGCTTTCTGCATAGCATCAAGCTTGGCGGTTAGAGAAGTGATTTGATCAACCTCAAATCGGCCGCCTCCTCCAGGTCTGGAATTGTCGCAGCCAGACCACTGTTGGTTCTGAGCCATGTTGTCGATCAGGTCCATGGCTTCAAGAGGTTCCCTTGACATTAATGCTCCACCTGCAACAGCATCAACAGATGTACGAGTGTTTTCAGTTAAACCATCATAAAAAGTTTGGATCAACAACCAGTCAGGAATACCATGGTGTGGACAAGAATATTGTAACTCCCTAAACCTTTCACAGGCCTCATTCAGGGGTTCATCAGACCTTTGCCTAAAACAAGTCAGTTGGGTTCTTACCTTGGCAGTTCTTTTATGAGGGAAAAATCTAGTTAGAAACAATTTAGACAATTCCCTCCAGTTGGTAACAGAATCCCTTGGTAATGACCCTAACCATTTCTTGGCTTTGTCCCTAAGAGTAAAAGGAAACAGTGCAAGTCTAGTATAATCAGTTGTTAGGCCATTGGTTTTGATAGTTGTGCAACATTCAAGAAAGGTTTGGAGATAGGCATGTGGATCCTCATGATCCAAGCCGTGGAAGGTCTTCTGCTGGACTATGTTAACAACTCCCGGATTGAAGTTCGGTTGTTGTCCCACAATTCGTGGCAGTCTGATAGCCCCCCTCACGTCTCCAGCGCGTGGCACATTGAATTCGCGCAAGGTTCTTGGTACGAAGTCGGCCATGTCATCATCAGAGAGGTCATCAGTCATGTCCTCTTCCCTGTCTTGCCCGTTGTTGCTCATTGTTGCCCTGCTTGAAGTCCCTTTTTGGCTCAGGTGTTCAGAGTGTACGGACCGTGTCTCTTCTGCGCGGTCCGTGTAAGGTGGTGTTCGTGTAGGAGCTGATTGCACGGACCGTGTATCGGCTGTACGGTCCGTGTCGAAAGGTGGTTGTTCAGGATCAGTGGCCTCTGGAGGAGTATCAGAGAGTGGTCCTTTGCTCCTCAGTCTGTAGTCACCCTTGGGTGGAGGTACGAATGCCAGCTTTCCTGAAGGAGAGAGAAAAATAAAAGAAAAAGATACAAGTTAAAATCTAGATTAAATAAAATAAGCAAAAATCCAGAAAATAAATGATGCCGTCCCCGGCAACGGCGCCAAAAACTTGTTACACCAAAAAGGTATAGTACAAAGTTTCAGTACAGTAAACTGCACTTTTTAACCTTCAATACACTTTTCGGTTCAGACTGCAAGTATACAATCCTATCGAGTAGTATAAATTCGGGTATCGATCACAGGGACGGTTCAAGTCTTAACTAGATTTCTACCTAAATTAAATAAAGACTAGAAGTTGGAAAATGTTAGTTTTGGATTTTAAGATTCCTAACAATTCGATCACAGTAAATAAATGCAAGAAAGAAAATAAACTTGGTTTAATTCAAATGTAAAAAGGCGTTTCCAGGGTTATGACTTCATCTCAGTTTTGCCTCGAGGTACCCGGTCCGTGTAGTGTCCTACACGGGCCGGGTACTGTCGTACACGGTCCGTGCGGCCCTCGAGTGAATGCAGCAGTTATTGTTTCTTAGTGTTGTTCCTTTGTGTAGGGTTCTACTGACCAGACCTAATGTTCCTAAACCTCAACTGTCGTCTGTTGGTTCATTAACTTGGTATGGAATTGCAATATGTGCCCTCGTCGGGTTCTAGACCTCAACTGTCGTATGTTGGTCTGAATTACCTAGTTGCTTGTTCGGTATACTAAAGGTAACCTCATTCCGTCGATATGAGGAAATGTTCACCTGTCGGCTACTACTTGGTTTCACCTTCCGGATCACTAATCCTACCTCATGTACTTAGTTAAGTTGAGAGATTATAAGGGCCAAAGTACCTTCTAGATGTGCGCATTCATCTAGTGGTAAACCAATAAAAATCAAACAACTTAGACTAAGCAATTGAAATCAAACACAATCAAGCAAACACAAATTTCAACAAAAGAATCCAATAACTAACATGCAAAACAAAACATTCGATTACATCACAACCCTAGAAACTAAAAGTCTACTCTAACATGATTAAAAGCAAATAAAACAAATAAAGATAAAGGAGTTCATAGAAAAACTCGAAGAACAATGAAGATCCGTCGAAGACTCGCGTCTTTCGCTTCTCAACTTCGTCTCCAAGCTAGCCGCCAAGTCCAAACCCTAGGAATTGCTTCTCTGCTCCAGAATGTCCCTCTGGTGCAAGAAATCCCGCTTATATGCTTTTCTGGCCGACCTTCCATCAATTAGCCTTGTTTCCAAATTCTGAATCTGTTTCCAGAAATGCTTGACACGGCCCGTGTAAAATTCTACACGGACTGTGTACCTGTGTCTCTAGCTCAGATTGTAGATCTTCTCGTAAGCTTTCCGAAAAGTGGTTATACACTCAAAACGGAGTTACGAGTCAAAATCTATGACCGTTTTAATTTCAAGTGCTGAGATTGGTGTCCTGGTCGTGTCTGTGGTCGGGCAGAGGGTTGTACGGTCCGCATAAGAAGGTACACGGACCGTATATAAACCTTCAAATTCCATATTCTTCCTCAGTTTCACCCATTTTCTGCAAAGTAAGAACAAATGCACAGCAGTACCACATTCTATAGATATTTAATGAAATAAACACGATTTGACAGTTTTAGGCACAGGTTTTGGTACAAAGTTTGGTCGGAATATAGATACGAAAGCGAGATATCAAATTCCCCCAAGCTAAAGTCTTGCTTGTCCTCAAGCAAAAACCCCAACTTAGGTACCGGGTTGGTCTTTTAAACTTTCCTAAATGCAAGTTAAGATCCTAATTGTGAAAAACTCACATGAACTGCTATTATCATTAACCTTGAGAATCATTTTGGATAACAACTTGGACTTTCCTCGATTAATTTTGATTCACCCCACAAATTGACTAGTCGAACTTCAAATTCTGAGATGCTTTGATATTTGCAAAAACTAGTTACCCGAATTGATCAATATTTCATTCTTTCACTGAAACTATGCCCTCATTTATGGTGATTTTCCCATTGTGCCCCCCCCAGCTTGAAACAAGCTTAGGTTAGAAAGTCGCGGACTTCGTGTGTTGATATATGCAAAAGTTTTTGAAAGTGTTCGAGCTCAAAGGCATCCCGTCGGAATGTACCAGTACTCTTTTTTTTTTAATTTGGTAGACGAGCTCAAAGGCGCCCCGTAGGACTTATTGCCAGTACTCTTATTTTCTCCATCTTTTCATTTGTTTCATCATTCATTTTTTTTATTTGCACATACCATGAATACACACATCCAATGGTATTCTTTCATACCAATGGATATCCCAATCTTTCTATTTGTTTAGAATCCTCATTTTCCTATTTAAAAGGCACAGTTCGGTTTCAAAATATATATTTTTTTTTTGGTACAATCAAGTTTTCATCTTTTCAATTTCTCAAAACATCCCATCCTAAGCAGTTCTTTGATCAATTATGGGGTTATTTCCAATTTCTCAAAGTCATCCAAATCATAACCAAAAAATTTCAAACAAGTCTTTAATCCTAGCAATCACACAAATTTATCACCTAAAAATGCAAAATTTTCGAAAAATAAACATGAACTAAATGCAGATACAATTTTCTTCTATTCAACCCCCCAAGCTTGAATGAAGCATTGCCCTCAATACTTAAATTCACACAAGAAAGAGTAAATAAAAGAAAACATGAAAACTTACTAGATGTGGAGCGAGGGGTGAGGCGGGTCGGGTGGTTCTTTGTGGAACCACGACCATCTGTCCTTCTTGAAACACCATGGGAGAGAATGCACAGACCAGGCTGCTTGTGCACGGCCAGTGTGCTGGTCTGCACGGTCCGTGTGCCTTGGAGAGGTCTGATGCATGTGTGTGGCTTGGTTCGTGCCTGTCAGCTTCCCGATCAAGTACCCGATCACAGTTTGCTGAGCTTTCAAATGCTCCAAAAATCTAAGGTTGCGATCCAGGTCGAGACCTGCATTTAAAATCACAGGGCAAGATTTATTCGGGTCTAGGAACTCATACCTGAGGTTAGCTGGAAGAGGTTTAAGTTCAGGAGTGGGCTGTTCTGTCTGGGCTGATGCACGGTCCGTGTGAGACGTGTGCGGTCCGTGTTCTGCCCCCGTGTGAGCCTTGTGCGCCCCGTATGCTTCCTCATCCTCCAGCTCCTCTGACTGTGGTGCACGTCCCGTGTGAGTTAAATGCGATCAGTGTGTCAGTTCCTCTAGATTGGCAGATTTTGCTTCTGCTTCACACATCTTCTCCTTAGCAGCTCTCTTTACCTGCAAATCAGCCAAATAATCAGGATAATCTTTAAATGAGCTGCCGTATTGCTTACGAGATTGTTCCTTGGCCAATTGATCAACCACATCGATCGCGCAGCATGTTTCTGGTTCATCTGGGTACTTCATAGATCGGTTGAGATTAAACTTCACACTCTCATCTCCAATCCGCAGAGTCAAAGTCCCATTTTCCACATCAATCAGTGTTTGAGCGGTTTTTAAAAATGGCCTTCCCAGAATGATGGGGATTTCTTTGTCCTCCTCCATCTCCATCACCACGAAATCAACTGGAACATAAAACTTGCCAACCAAAACCGGCACATTCTCTACTATGCCAAGTGGTAGCTTGACAGTGGAATCAGCAAGTTGCAGAGTCATGTGCGTGGGTTTGAGCTCGCCTACTCCCATGCGCTCAAAGATGGTGCGTGGCATGAGACTCACGCTGGCCCCTAAGTCACATAGGGCTCGCTTGATGGTGGCTTTCCCGATTTTGCAAGGAATGGAGAATTTACCTGGGTCCTCCAGTTTGGGCGGGAGTTTGCTACTCAAGATTGCGCTGCACTGCTCTGTGAGTTTTACCTTCTCATGTCCCCCCAAGCTTCGCTTGTTGGTGAGGATGTCCTTGAGAAACTTGGCATAGGTTGGCACTTGGGTCAAGGCATCGGTGAAGGGGATTGTGATGTGCAGCTGCTTGAGCACTTGAATGAACTTGGCAAATTGCTCGTTGAGTCTGGACTCGGCTAGCCTCTGGGGGAAGGGAACAGGTGGCCGGTAAGGTGGTGGTTTCTCGGCCCCTTTCTTCCTCTGGTTGTCAGCTTCTTTCTGCACGGTCCGTGTGCACAGTAGTCTCAGTGTTTACTGCTGGCCGTGCGGGCTCTGCACGGTCGGGGTGTTCTTCAACAGGTGGGGTCTGCACGGTCCGTGTGGAGTCTGCACGGTCCGTGTACTTCGCAGTTGGGTCAGTGGGCATGGCTGGTCTCTGATAGTGATTCCCACTTCGCATGGCTATAGATTTTACCTCTCCTCTGGGGTTGACCTCTGGTTGGCTGGGTAGCCTTCCAGGTGGTGTAAGGCTTGCGGTGACTCGGTGACTTATTTGCTCTATCAACTTGTTCTGAGCAGTCAGCTGGGTAGTCATTTGAGCATTCATTGTTTGCATTTGCTCGAATATCATCTGGTTCATCTTCCCTTGCTCATGCATGAAGTCATTGATAGCGGGACCGATATACGGTTTGGGAGGACCGGATTGAAATGATCGGTTGTTCGAGTCAGGAAAAGAAACATTGTGGTAGAAGCCTCGGTTGTTGTTGCTGCTCGAGGGATTGTTGAATTGTGGTCTCGGGAAATGGGATGATTCATTGTTGAGATAGTTTATCTGCTCAGGTTCTTCATCCCTTTGGGCCAATGGGCACTGTTCATAAGAATGACCCTCATCTCCACACATGACACAGGTTTGTTGCTGCTGGTTGACTGCTTTCACACTCATCTTGTCAAAAGCCTTCTGCATAGCATCGAGCTTGGCGGTTAGAGCAGTGATCTGATCAACCTCAAATCGGCCGCCTCCTCCAGTTCGAGTGTTGTCACGACCGGACCATTGTTGGTTCTGAGCCATGTTGTCGATCAGGTTCATGGCTTCAAGAGGTTCCCTTGACATCAGTGCTCCACTTGCAACAGCATCGATAGAGGTGCGAGTACTATCAGTCAAACCATCATAAAAGGTCTGAATAAGCAACCAGTCTGGTATACCATGGTGTGGACAAGAGTATTGCAATTCCCTAAACCTTTCCCATGCCTCATTCAATGGTTCATCAGGTCTTTGCTTAAAACTGGTTAATTGGGTCCTAACCTTAGCAGTTCTTTTGTGAGGGAAGAATCTAGTAGAACAGTTTAGACAGTTCCCTCCATGTGGTTATCGAATCCCTTGGTAAAGACCCTAACCATTTCTTGGATTTATCCCTAAAAGTAAAAGGAAATAATGCAAGTCTAATGTAATCAATAGTTGCGCCATTAGTTTTAATGGTGGTGCAACACTCGAGAAATGTCTGAAGGTGAGCATGTGGATCCTCATGATCTAGTCCATGGAAAGTATTCTGCTGCACAATGTTGACAACACCGGGATTGAAGTTCGGTTGGTTTCTGTCAATCCTTGGCAGCTTGATTGCTCCTCTCACATCTCCAACTCTTGGCACATTGAATTATCGCAAAGTCCTCGGGACAAAGTCAGCCATGTCATCATCAGAGTCGTGAACATCATTCCCATTCTCCTCTGCTTCGTCTCCGTTGTTACTCATGTCTCCTCTGCTCGGGTTATTAGAGTGCACGGACCGTGTGTCTTCCGTACGGACCGTGTGCAGAGGGTGCAGGAACAGCTGTGTTCTGGATTTGGGTTGGATCTGGAGGAGTTTCTGTGTTCGAAGTTTGTGCTCTGCTCCTCAGATTGTAGTCACCTTTGGGTGGTAGTACGTGTTCCAGCTTGATCCTGTGGTGAGAGAAAAATAAAAGAAAACGTTAAAATCTAGAATTTAGCAAAATAAGCAAAATCCAAAATTTTCAATGCCGTCCCCGGCAACGGCGCCAAAAACTTGTTGCACCAAAAGGTAATGCACAAAGTTTCAGTACAGTAAACTGTACTTTTTAAACCTTAAATACACTTTCGGTTCAGACTGCAAGTGCACAGTCCTATCGTATAGTATATTGTCGGGTATCGATCACAGGGACGGTTTGACAATTACCGGACTTTACTTAAACTACAGAGATTCTAGAAGTCTGCAAAGGTTGATTTGGGGTATTACGTGTCCTAACAGTTCAATGGTAGTAATTAAAAACAATAAAGTAAACTTTGATTTGGGTTTAATATAATTAAAAAGGGGTTCCTAAGGTTTCTGATTTCATCTCAGCTCAGCCTCAAGGTGCCCGGTCCGTGCACTTTCATGCACGGGCCGTGTGTAATGTACACGGGCCGTGTACTCTCATACACGGTCCGTGTGGCCCTCGAGTTAATACAGCAGCTACTGGTTTCTGTGTTGTTTCCTGTGCAGGGTTCTATTGACCGAACCAAAGTACCTAGACCTCAACTCTCGCATGTTGGCTTAATTACTCGGTACGGGATTCAATTTATTCCCTCCTAGGGTTCTCAAACCTCAATTTTCGCTTGTTGGCTTAATTATCCTAAGTCACTTGTCAGTTTACTAAAGATATCCTCGATCTCTCGATACGAGGAAAAGTTCACCTCTCGGCTACTACTTGGTTTCGCCTCTCGGTTCATAAACCTATCTCAAATACTTAGTTTGGTTGAGTGAATATCAAGGTTATACAATATCCATCTAGATGAGGCCTTTCATCTAACGGATTAACAATTAAATTCAAACAATTTCAACTAAGCAATAAAATACTACACAATCAAGCAAGCACAAGATTCAAACACAAATTCCAAGTAACTAGCAAATAAAACTAAGCATTCGACTACATCATAACCCTAGAAACATAAAAGTCTACTCAATCATGGTTAAAAAGCAAATAAAACAAAAAGCAATAATAAAGTTCATGACAAAACTCGAAGAGAGATGAAGATTCGTCTCCAAACTTCTTCTCCAATCCAAGTTTTTCTCCCAAGAGCCAGCCGTTCTCTTTAGGTCTGCAATCTCCTCCTTTTAATGCTCAAAATTGCGTCTTAAAGCCTTTCCTTTTCAACCTCCCCAGCTGGCATCTGTTTCCATCGCCAGTCTGGATTTTCGAATTTTCTGTGTATGGTCCGCATAAAAATGTGTACGGACCGTGTGCCTGTGTTGTAGAGTTAACACTCTCTGTGTGGTTGGGCAGTTAAGGTACGGTCCGCACAAAAATGTGTACGGACCGTGTGCCTGTGTATTTGGCTCAGATTGTAGATCTTCTCGCAAGCTTTCCGAAAAGTGGTCATACACCCAAAACGGAGTTACGAGTCAAAATCTATGACTGTTTTAATTTCAGGTGCTGAAATTTCAGCATCATATACAGGTCGTGTGGATGGTGTCCTGGTCGTGTCTGTGGTCAAGCAGAGGGTTGTACGGTCTGCATAAGAAGGTACACGGACCGTATATAAACCTTCCAATTCCATATTCTTCCTCGGTTTCGCCCGTTTTCTGCAAAGTAAGAACAAATGCGCAGCAGTACCACATTCTATCGATATTCAATGAAATAAACACAATTTGACAGTTTTAGGCACAGGTTTTGGTACAAAGTTTGGTCAGAATATAGATAAGAAAGCGAGATATCAGTTTTATTTGGATTTCATTTTGGTTTGAGTTTGCTTGGGCTTGATTGCGATTTGGGTTTATTTGGATATGTTTGATTTATTTGGTATAGGTTTTGTTTGTGTTTATTCGAATTTAGTGTAGGTTTTAGATTGGTCCTGGATTTGATTTAAGTGGCGTAGAAGACTTTGGTTTAAGGTGACATAGAATCTCTTGAGTTTGGTTGGCATGAAACTGCATAGGGTTTCCGGTATAGTTTCTGGGTAGGTATTGTGTGTATTTCTCCAAACTCTAGGAATCTTCAACATGGGGCATAGGTGTTGTTGAGTTGAAATTTTCTCAGAATCATGTTCGAGTTTATCATCTTTTATTGAAAGGTGACTTGTATTTGTGCGTGTATATGCATGTTGATGTCACCGAGGCAGGACTGTTTGGTTGTTATGGCTAGAGATCATATTTAGAGTGGGGACTCTTCAAGTTTATTTGGTTAGTTCGACCATTGGGAGATCGAACATCTGGGTCTATGGATTAGAATCCTTTGTGGACTTGGATTTGGTGTCTTTATATATTTAGAGCGAGGTTTGGTGCATGACCTTCAGTTGATGTTTAGAGTATATTTCTCCAGTGGAAGGTCCGATTGGCATGAAATTGGTTCTCAAAAGGTTCACGACAGCGGTGTCGATGACTCTCGTGTCAATGTTTTGTCTGGTTCGGAATATATAATTTATGGTGAATTTTATAAGTCAGGGTATGCCTGCTGTCTGGAATCAACGGACCTTAGGGTACTCTTTTGACTAAATCTCTCTGCTGGAGAGCCCGATTGAGGTAAAACTAGAGCTAACGTCTTCGTGACTAAGAGAGCTACAACTTTCGTGTGGACCATTTGTCTGGACTTTGGATTGGTGATTTATGGTGGATTTTAGAATTCAGGGTACGGCTACTGTCTGGAGTCAGCGGACCTTTGTGTACTCTTTTGGCCCAATCTCTCCGTTGAAGAGTACGATAGAGTTGAAACCAGAGCTCAAAGATACTTGACTGAGAGTGCTACATCTTTCATGTGGAATGTTTTGTCAGATTATGAATAGGTGATTTTTAGTAGATTTTTGAAGTCGAGACAGCCTTGCTGTTTTTTCTGCTTTTTAAGATAGCCGACCTTTTGCACTGTTTTGGGCGTATTTTGCCGTTTGGATGTGCGATCGATGTGAAATTAGTGCTCACGGTTCTGTAACTGAGATCTCTACAACTTTCATGTCTTCCATTTTATAAGGTTCGGTGAGCAAGTTACCCGAACCTTATCTTCAATTCATGTTTCAATTTCTGAAACTTTCTTATTTGTTCCTCTTGTGTGCAACTTTATTTGTTTTTAATGTTTTTGTCATTATTACGTTCAATAATTTATTTCCTTTTTCTTTGTTCAAGAGATAATTTTAGCAGCATTTTGTCTCAATTTTGTATTTTTTTAAATTTTGTTTTCATGTTAAATCAAGAGGGAATTTTGACAGCATTTATGCCTCATTCGCACTCATCATTAACATGATTGTGGCATCCTACGCGCACTGAGTGCTTCGGATCCTTTTTTGTTGGTGCTCTACTCAACCGAGTGTTTCGAGCCCATTAAATCGCCCTACCGGCACCCTACACCCACCAAGTGCTTCGAGTCCGATAGTAGCGAATGTTGTGTAGTTTTGCCCAACCGGCACCCTACTGCACCGAGTGCTTCGAGTCCGGAAGTGGTAGTGAAGTGTTTAGAATATTGTCACGTGTGTGATTAGGTTTTGAGGTTTTTTTAATGAGTGTTGTTTTTGTTGCTTTAGTATTTGGGGTTTAGGATTTTCGGTATTTTGTGGTGAATGGTTGTAATGTTCGTTTTGGTCTTGGATTGTTTGTGGAGTTTGCGGTTTTGGAAGGTATGCGCAACAGTCACTGTTTTGGCTATATTTTGCTGATGGTAATTTGGATTTGGAGAATTTTGGTGTCTATTCATTCATGGCTCAGGGAACTACAATTTTCATGTAGAACATTTTCTCAGATTTTGGATATACGATTGTCAGTTTTCTGTGATAGTGAGATGATTGGTTCAGCTCGGTTTCAGTTTTAGGCATGAACAGCCATCACGGTTTTGGCCAGATCTTGGCGCTCTGTACTCTAATTTGAGTGATTTCGGTGTCTGTGGTTTCATGACTCAGATAACTACAACTTTTATGTAGAATATTTGTCCAGATTATGGATGTGTATTTCTGTAGAAGGGTTTTAGTGAGGGGCACGTACGAGTTGCTATGTGGGCAGAATTTTGGTATATTTTTTGAGGGGGGGTGTTGTTGTTTTTCAGGCTTTAATTAGGGGCTTTTTCTTATAGATGGAGAAGGTACCTTGGCTGCCAAGGGGTGCCTTGATGTGGCCTAGCTGTCCAAGAGTAATGGCGTCGAGGGATCTTAGCCATGAATCACGCCATATTAATTTCAGCACTTAAAAGCAGCATATTAATTGAGAATCAGTCATTCATCAGATTTTTTGGACGTTATAATTTCTTTTTCTGCACTTTTGTACAACATAATAGTTGTAGGTCTTGGTCTCACCTTTCCAACGCATGTTCATTTGCCCAAATCGAATTTGATATGACCGACCTATGACCAATTTACTCCAGGCAGTCCAGATTTCCAGAGCAAGCGCGCTGTAACGGCAATATTCGTACTTCATTTTGTGCGAACCTTATGATCATGATACGTCCAGATTTTTGGTTTCTTTCCTTCATGAATGTTGTAGGTGCCTTTGTCTAGGTTTCATATAAATTTAGATCACCCGAATTGGAGTTAGGATGACCGATATATGGTCGAAATACTAACAGTTGTCGAGGCTGTCCAACTCATGTTAATCTTGGGATACTAAATTTTATTTAATCATTCCACCATGATACACTAAGTTTCTGCCCAGGCCCGAAACAGAAATGTTGTGCATATTTTTATGAACTTTCTAAGATAATTTATTTCATCTTAATTTGGCCTAATATGACAAACTTATGGCCTAAACACTGGTTGCTGCCAAGGATGTCCTACAAGGATTGTCGAAAAAATTATTTTTTGCATCATTGTCTTGTTCATTTCTTTACCATGTTTTTGCATCATGTTTCAGCATAAGAATTGGAAGTATCTTTGTCTTCTTTTCTCAGAATTTTACTTTTTTTTTTTAATTCGAACCGATATGATTCATTTATGGTCAAAACAGTGACAAGTGTCGGGGCAGTCCAAATCGCAAAGATGCACATTTTTTATTATGTTGGACTGCCATGGGCCCTTAATGCTAAGTTAGGTCCACCCTGGATATTTTATGGTATCCTGAGTTTATTTTGGCGTGCCATGCTGCATGCTATATTTTATATGTCCCATTTTTAGGGTAAAACAGAAGGTTTTTGCAACACTCTAGTAGTGTCTCCATATGGCAAGAGAAAAGAGTTGTTGCAACAATAATACAACACTCCAATTGAAGGTCTTTACAGCACTCTAGTAATGTCTCCAAATAGGGTAGTTGCAACCCTAATATAACACTCCAATTGAATGTCTTTGTCACACACTAGTAGTGTCTCCATATGGCAAGGGAGGTGGGCAGTTGCAACCCTAATAAAACTCTCCAATTGAAGGACTTTGCAGCACTATAGGAATGTCTGCAAATGGCAATAAAAGAGGATAATTGCAACCTTAATACAACACTCCAACTAAATGTTTTTACAGTACACAAGTAGTGTCTCTATATGGCAAGAGAAGAGGGTTGCAACACTAATACAACACTCAAATTGAAAATCTTTGCAGCACTCTAGTTGTGTCTCGATATTGCAAGAGAAGAGGGTAGTTGCAACCTAATACAACACTCCAATTGAAAGTTTTTGCTGCACTCTAGTAGTGTCTCCATATGGTAAGAGAAGAGAGTAGTTGCCACCTAATACAACACTCCAATTGAAGGTCTTTGCAAAACTCTAGTAATCTCTCAATATGGAAAGAGAATAGGGTAGTTGCAACACTAATACAACACTCTAATTGAAGATATTTGCATCACTCTAGTAGTGTCTCTATATGGCAAGAGAAAAGGGTAGTTGCAACACTTATACAACACTCAAATTGAAGATTTTGGCAGCACTCTAGTAGGGTCTCCTTTGTAGGGTTTTCGTGCTATCCTTTGATTAGGCTTAAGCAGCGGAAAGACCGTAAAACAAAATTTTTACTTCTAACTCAAGCCGAGAATTAAAAGAGGTACGTCGGAAAGACAACCGAAAGTTTATTTTCCAGTCTTTCCCTTGACAGAACATTTTAATCCTACGAGGATCTACTCCATGATTGATTTCTAAAAACTAAATCTATTTAACAATTAAATAAATTAAGATAACATTTATACCTCGTATCCAAATTCTAATTGGATTGAAGTCTGACTCGTCTCGGAGCACCAGACGTCTGATACCTCCATAGGTTATCCACCAGGACTAACCAGAGAGCGGTTATTTCTTTTGCCAGAAATACTGAAACTGCTGTATTCGCAAAAACACTATTCACGGGAGGTGTGAAAACACTATTCACGATCTGCAGATAAAACGATTCAAGATCCGCAGGTAAAAATACCGCGATCTTCGCAAAACAGAAATATCGTGATCTTCGCAAAAACACTATTCAACAATCCGCAAGATTATACGTGGATTATGTATAACTTTCTTTTCTAAACCAAAACACTATTTGGGAGAGAAAACACGAGGGAGAGAAAATAGATATTCAAATCGATCAGATTGAACTATCAAGTGAATTGTTAAATTTCTCTCTCACACCCCATGCCTTTATATAACCTTATAGGGATGAATAGTAAGGAGGTTTCAAAAAAAAATTACCAAAATGCCCTCGGCCTAAAATGAATTGATTTGATTTGGGCTTTGACTTTGGGCTTTCAAATTTAATTAAGGCTTAAATTCTAATGAGCTTTAAGCCCAAAATATTAATCCATAATTAACATTTAAATATCTAGATAATTGTTCTGAACAATTATATTTCTTGCGGCTGTTGTTTCGGAAACTTTTATACAACGTGTCGTGCACGCTTATAAATTTACCATGTTTAAGCTTGTCATCTAAATGACATTTATAATTTAATTATATCACGTATAATTAATTATAACATTCTTATTATTAATTATAATCAATTTATAATTAAAGATAAGATTCTCTGATTACTTCCTATACGGTGTGACCCGATAGGATCTGTGTTATGTTGGTAAATAGAATTAAAACTGTTTTAACTTCTACAAATCATAAGAGGCACCTGGCAGAATTCATTATGACCATCCAATTACACAGATGATCTTGTACTGTACAATATCACGATCCAGTAAACTATTTACTCGTGTTAATTCTTTTGTCTCATAGCTATCAGATCAGTTTCAAGGTAGGTGTGTGTCATCCTTGCAAACTTAATATTTTCTTGATCTTGAGCAGATTATCAAATATGATTACTCTTGTAATCATACCGCTAGCAGATAACCTTACTCTATCAAGGGGCCCAGTGATACTATTACTCGTATAGAAATACGAGGGACAATAGTACTTTTGGTGAACATCTCTTCCTCCGCATAAGTTATGTATACCGAAGTGCCACCGTTATAGCTACCTTTTACGGACAGCGTTAGACAACACTCACACATATACATCTCTTATGTAGGAAAGATGAATAACTCATATTTTAGAAGTTAACACTGAATGAAAGCATTAATGACACGAACACAATTCCATTTAATGTTTCATTCGGGGTTTGTCATAATACCATGTTCCTGGAACATGTATCCATGTGATTAAAATGACATCTCTTGTCTATGGTCTGTAAAACTTAACCATCTTTTAATCCACATACTAACCTTGTAGCGGTTAATTAGTGTTCCTGCTAATTACCTCGGTTAGAGACTTTTAAGAGTATATATCATCTATATTATGAAGTTTCACAATTCCAGTCATAAACTCGAAATGATTCATAAATGCAATAATACTCAAGGCAACAAAATGACATTTTAGTAATCATCCAATTCATAAACATAACATATAAAATATAATTATTCTATTTTATTGACTTCTAGATTAAGTTTAATATAATAATTGAATGCGTAAATTAAGTTTAAATAACTTAATAAAAATTAAATTCGGTTGAGATAAAATGAGGTAAATATCTAATGAAATCTGAAACTTTAGAATGTATGATCAATCTAGGAAGGAATCTTATTATTTATATGAATATCTATTTCTAATAAAATATCTGGACCTTTGAATTGAACGACAGATATAGAAATGAATCTTCATTTGTTGTAAGCATATTTCTCAAAATAGGGTAACTGTGCCTAAGTGAAGAAAACGAATTAACAAACAAGGAAAGAATCCGAATTTCAATTGAAAAATATGGAGAGTAGATTTTTTAAAGGAAATTATTATATTGTAATATCCATCATGTTCTAGTTATTATTATATTGTAATATCCATCATGTTCTAGTCATTTATTTATTTGGTCATCTACCTTAAAATATAAAAAAGAAATTCGTATACTTGCTGGAGTTTAATTCATATGACTTAATTGAAATAAGTAAATGAATTGAGAAAAGAAAATTATAATATTATCTATGTACATTTGTAAAACTAATCATTTTTAATTGAAAAGGGAAATGAATTACGGGAAAGAATTAATAGAATCATTGTACAAGATTCAAAGTTATTGTTACTTCAACCATTGGAACATCTAAGGTTCCCTTTGGAGTTGTCATCGTAACATGACCGGTTATAGGTCGGATTATGAAAAGATCAAAACAAAGGAAAGAACAAGAACCAAACCAAGCCGTATAGATGTTATACATCGTTTATGCCTTGGATTTATTATTTTATTTCTGTGGAGAAAAAAAAAAGAGAAGAAAACGAACAATAAAATAAACTTAAATAAAATACTACAAAGAAACATAAACGTGTCCTAGGTATTTGTTTATTTTTGATAGATTTAATATTTATTTACTCAAGCAAGGAAATACTAATTTAATTAGTTGAAATGAATGATTACCTTGAAGCAGAACCAAAGGAGATAGAGGGCAAAGAGAGGGTTTGATTGGTAGCCGACGGTTTTTAGAGAGAGAGGGGGGTTGGCTGTGTTGGGAAATGTGGGGGGGGGTTTAAATAGGGGTTATTAGGTTTAGTAAATTAATTAGGGAATTTGATTGATGCATCTAGGTGTGTAAGAAGCCAAGTTCAATTAGAGTAATTATAGAATTTGATAGAATTAAGGAGTGATTTTGATATGCCTTTCTAATCCATTTTAAATGAATTAAATCATTTGTGGATTTGAGTACATGCATGATCACGGGCCTACTTCTTTGACTGGTGGTGAAGAATCAATTTGGGTTCTTATGTATTTTGTTTCACAAAGTTTAATTGAGCTATTATATATTTTGGTTCATGATCTGTAGATATATCAAATGACTAAAAAAAAAGAATATCATATTTCCATATATATTGATTTGTATCTTAGGTTTTATATATAAAGTATGATGATTATTCGCTTCTAGATTTATTGATAAAAAATAATAAAAATCGACGTGACGGAATATTACATATTTTTGCAGCACTCTAGTAGTGTCTCCATATGGAATGAGAAGAGGGTAGTTCCAACCTAATACAACACTCCAATTGAAGCTTTTTGCTCCAATTGAAGTTATTTGTCGCACTTTAGTAGTGTCTCCATATGGTAAGAGAAGAGAGTAGTTGCAACACTAATACAACACTCCAATTGAAGATCTTTGCAACACTCTAGTAGTGTATATAGCAAGAGAAGAGGGTAATTGCAACACTAATACAACACTCCAATTGAAGATCTTTCAAGCACTCTAGTAGTGTCTCCAAATAGCAAGAGAAGAGGGTAGTTGCAACACCAATACAACACTCCAATTGTAGATCTTTGGAGCACTCTAGTAGTGTGCCCAAATGGCAAGAGAAGAGGGTAGTTGCAACCTAATACAACACCCCAATTGAAGGCTTTGCAGCACATAAGTATTGTCTCCATGTGGCAAGAAAAGAGGGTAGTTGCAACACCAATACAACACACCAAACGAAGGTTTTTGCAGCACTCTAGAAGTGTCTCTCTATAGCAAGAGAAGAGGGTAGTTGCAACACCAAAACAACACACCAATCGAAGATTTTTGCAGCACTCTAATAGTGTCTCCCTATGGCTAGAGAAGAGGGCAATTGCAACCTAATACAACATTCCGATTAAAGATCTTTGCAACACTCTATTAGTGTCTCCATATGGCAAGAGAAGAGGGTAGTTGCAACCTAATACAACACTCCAATTGAAGGTCTTTGGAACACACAAGTAGTGTCTCCATATGGTAAAAGAAGAGGTTAGTTGCAACACCAATACAACACACCATTCGAAAGTTTTTGCAGCAATCTAGTAGTGTCTCCATATGGCAAGAGAAGAGGGTACTTGCAACCTAATACAACACTCCAATTGAAGGTCTTTGCAGCACACAAGTAGTGTCTTCATAGGGCGAGAGAAGAGGGCAGTTGCAACACTAATACAACACTCCAATTGAAGGTCTTTGCAGCACACAAGTAGTGTCTTCATAGGGCGAGAGAAGAGGGCAGTTGCAACACTAATACAACACTCCAATTGAAGATCTTTGCAATACTCTAGTACTGTCTCCATATAGCAAGAGAAGAATGTAGTTGCAACCTAATACAACACTCCAATTGAAGAGCTTTCCAACATTCTAGTAGTGTCTCCATATGGCAAGAGAAGAGGGTAGTTCCAAGACTAATACAACACTCCAATTGAAGATCTTTGCAACACTCCAGTAGTGTTAGCAAGAGAAGAGGGTAGTTGCAACACTAATACAACACTCCAATTGAAGATCTTTGCAGCACTCAAGTAGTGTCTACATATAGCAAGAGAACATGATAGTGGCAACCCTAACAAAACTATCCAATAGAAGGACTTTGCCGCACTCAAGTAGTGTCTCCAAATGTCAAAGGAATAGGGTACTTGCAACCCAAATACAACACTTCAACTGAAAATCTTTGCAGCACACAAGTAGTGTCTCCATATGGCAAGAGAAGAGGGTAGTTGCAACACTAATACAACCCTCTAATCGAAGGTTTTTGCAGCACTCTAGTAGTGTCTCCATATGGCAAGAGAACAGGGTAGTTGCAACACCAATACAACACTCCAATTGAAAATCTTTGCAGCACTCTAGTAGTGTATCCATATAGCAAGAGAAGAGGGTAGTTGCAACACTAATACAACACTCCATTTGAAGATCTTTGCAGCACTCTAGTAGTGTCTCCATATAGCAAGAGAAGAGGGTAGTTCCAACACTAATACAACACTCCATTTGAAGATATTTGCAGCACAACAGTAGTGTCTTCATATGGCAAGAGAAGAGGGTAGTTGCAACACCAATACAACACTATAATCGCAGGTTTTTGCAGCACTCTAGTAGTGTCTCCATATGGCAAGAGAAAAGGGTAGTTGCAACACCAATACAACACTCCAATTGAAAATCTTTGCAGCACTCTAGTAGGGTATCCATATAGCAAGAGAAGAGGGTAGTTGCAACACTAATACAACAATACAATTGGAGATCTTTGCATAACTCTAGCAGTGTCTCCAAATGGCAAGAGAAGAGGTTAGTTGCGACACCAATACAATACTCCAATTGAAGGTCTTTGGAGCACACAACTAGTGTCTTCATATGGCAAGAGAAGAGGGTAGTTGCAACACCAATACAACACTATAATCGCAGGTTTTTGCAGCACTCTAGTACTGTCTCCATATGGCAAAAGAAGATGGCAGTTGCAACCTAATGCAACACTCCAATTGAAGGTCTGTGCAACATTTTAGTAGTGTCTCCATATGGCAAAGGTAGTGTTAGTTGCAACACTAATAAAACTATTTAATTGAAGGACTTTGCCGCACTCAAGTAGTTTCTCCAAATGACAAGGGAATAGGGTACTTGCAACCTTAATATAACACTTCAATTGAAGTTCTTTGCAGCACACAAATAGTGTCTCCATATGGCAAGAGAAGAGCGTAGTTGCAAACTAATAAAACACTCCAATTGAAGGTCTTTGCAGCACACAAGTAGTGTCTCCATATGGCAAGAGAAGAGAGTAGTTGCAACCAAATACAACACTCCAATTGTAGGTTTTTGCAGCACACAAGTAGTGTCTCCATATGGCCAGCGAAGAGGGTAGTTGCAACACTAATACAACACTCCAATTGAAATTCTTTGCAGCACAGTAGTTGCAACCTAATACAACAACCCAAATGAATGTCTTTGCAAAACTCTAGTGGTGTCTCCATATGGCAAGAGAAAAGGGTAGTTGCAACACTAATAAAACACTCCAATTGAAGATTTTTGCAGCCCTCTGGTAGTGTATTCACATGGCAAGAGAAGAGGGTAGTTGCAGCACCAATACAACACTCCAATCGATGGTTTTTGCAGCACTCTAGTAGTGTCTCCATATGACAAGAGAAGAGGGTAGTTGCAACCTAATACTACACATCAATTGAAAATCTTTGCACCACTCTAGCAGTGTCTCCATATGGCTAGAGAAGAGGGTAGTTGCAACACTAATACTACACTCCAATTGAAGGTCTTCACAACACTCAATTGGGTTTAGGTTTTAGGGTTTAGGGTTTAGGGATTAGTCCAACTTAAGGACTTTGTTGCACTCAAGTAGTGCTTCCAAATGGCAAGGGAATAGGGTACTTGCAACCTTAATACAACACTTCAATTGAAGTTCTTTGCAGCACACAAGTAGTGTCTTCATACGGCAAGAGAAGAGGGTTGTTGCAACACCAATACTACAATTGAAGATCTTTGCAGCACTCTAGTAGTGTCTCCATTTATCAAAAGAAGAGGGTAGTTGCAACACATATACAACACTCAAATTTAAGATTTTTGCAGCACTCTAGTAGTGTCTCCATATGGGAAGAGATAGGGTATTTCCAACCTAATACAACACTCCAATTGAAGGTCTTTGCTCCAATTGAAGATATTTGAAGCACTCTAGTAGTGTCTATATATGGCAAGAGAAGAGGGCAGTTGCAACACTAATATAACACTCCAATTGAATATCTTTGCAGCAATCTAGTAGTGTCTCTATATAGCAAGAGAAGAGGGTAGTTGCAACACCAATACAACACTCCAATTGAAGGTCTTTGCAGAACACAAGTAGTGTCTCCATATGGCAAGAGAAGATGGTAGTTGCAACACTAATACAACAATACAATTGAAGATCTTTGCATAACTCTAGCAGTGTCTCCAAATGGCAAGAGAAGAGGTTAGTTGCGACACCAATACAACACTCCAATTGAAGGTCTTTGGAGCACACAACTAGTGTCTCCATATGGCAAGAGAAGAGGGTAGTTGCAACCTAATGCAACACTCCAATTGAAGGTCTTTGCAACACTCTAGTAGTGTCTCCATATGGCAATGGTAGTGGTTAGTTGCAACGCTAACAATTATCCAATTGAAGGACTTTGCCGTACTCAAGTGGTGTCTCCAAATGGCAAGGGAATAGGGTACTTGCAACCCTAATAGAACACTTCAACTGAAGTTCTTTGCAGCACACAAGTAGTGTCTCATATGGCAAGAGAAGATGGTAGTTGCAACACTAACAACACTTCAATTGAAGGTCTTTACAGCACTCTATTAGTGTCTCCAAATAGGTTAGTTGCAACCCAAATATAACACTCTAGTTGAAGGTCTTTCCAACACACTAGTAGTGTCTCCACATGGCAAGCGAGGTGGGCAGTTGCAACCCTAATAAAACTCTCCAATTGAAGGACTTTGCAGCACTATAGCAATGTCTGCAAATGGCAAGAAAAGAGGGTAATTGCAACACCAATACAACTCTCCAATTGAAGATCTTTGCAGCCCCTCTAGTAGTGTATGCATATGTCAAGAGAAGAGGGTACTTGCAACACCAATACGACACTCCAATTGAAGATCTTTGCAGCACTCTAGTAGTGTCTCCATGTAGCAAGAGAAAATGGTAGTTGGAACACTAATACAACACTCCAATTGAAGATCTTTGCAGCACTCTATTAGTGTCTACATATGCCTAGAGAAGAGGGTAGTTGCAACACGAATACAAGACTCCAATTGGAGATTTTTGCATCCCTCCAGTTGTGTGTTCATATGGCAAGAGAAGAGGAACACCAATACAACCCTCCAATCGAAGGTTTTTGCAGCACTCTAGTAGTGTCTCCTTATGGCAAGAGAAGAGGATAGTTGCAATACCAATACTACACTCCAGTTGAAGATCTTTGCAGCACTGTAGTGTCTCCATATGGCAAGAGAAGAGGGTAGTTTCAACACTAATACAACACTACATTTGAAGATTTTTGCAGCCCTCTAGAAGTGTCTTCATATGCCAAGAGAAGAGGGTAGTTCCAACACCAATACAACTCTCCAATCGAAGGTTTTTGCAGCACACTTGTAGTGTCTCCATATGCCAAGGGAAGAGGGTAGTTGCAACACAAATACAACACTCCAATTGAAGATTTTTGCAACCCTCTGGTAGTGTCTAAACATGGCAAGAAAAGGGGGGTAGTTGCAGCACCAATAGAACACTCCAACTGAAGGTTTTTGCGGCACTCTAGTAATGTCTCCATATGGCAAGAGAAGAGGGTAGTAGCAACCTAATACAACACTTCAATTGAAGATCTTGGCACCCCTCTAGTAGTGTCTGCATATGGCTAGAGAAGAGGGTAGTTGCAACACCAATACAACACTCCAATTGATGATATTTGCAGCACACAAATAGTGTCTCCATATGGCAATAGAAGAGGGTAGTTGCAATCTAATACAACACTCCAATTGAAGATCTTTGAAACATTCAAGTTGTGTTTCCATATGGCAAGAGAAGAGGGTAGTTGCAACACAAATACAACACTCAAATTAAATATCTTTGCAGCACTCTAGCAGTATCTCCATATAGCAAGAGAAGAGGGTAGTTGCGACACTAATACAACACTCCAATTGAAGATCTTTGCAGCACTCTTGTAGTGTCTCCATATGTCAAGACAAGAGGGTTGTTGCCACACTAATACAACACTCCAATTGAAGATATTTGCAGTCCTCTGGTAGTGTATTCACATGGCGAGAGAAGAGGGTAGTTGCAGCACCAATACAACACTCCAATAGATGGTTTTTGCAGCACTCTAGTAGTGTCTGCATATGGCAAAAGAAGAGGGTAGTTGCAACCAAATACAACACATCAATTGAAAATCTTTGCAGCACTCAAGCAGTGTCTCCATATGGCTAGAGAAGAGGGTAGTTGCAACAGCAATACAACCCTCCAATCGAAGGTTTTTACACCACACTTGTAGTGTCTCCATATGCCAAGAGAAGATGGTAGTTGCAACACTAATACAACACTCCAATTGAAGATTTTTGCAGCCCTCTGGTATTGCCTTCACATGGCAAGAAAAGGGTGTAGTTGCAGCACCAATAGAACACTCCAATTGAAGGTTTTGGCGGCACTCTAGTAGTGTCTCCATATGGCAAGAGAAGAGGGTAGTTGCAACCTAATACAACACTTCAATTGATCATCTTGGCACCACTCTAGTAGTGTCTGCATATGTCTAGAGAAGAGGGTAGTTGCAACACCAATACAACACTCCAATTGATAATATTCGCAGCACACAAATAGTGTCTCCATATGTTAAGAGAAGAGGGCAGTTGCAACAATAATACAACACTCCAATTGAAAATCTTTGCAGCACTCTAATAGTGTCTCCATATGGAAAGAGAAGAGGTTAGTTGCAACATAATACAGCACTCCAATTGAATGTCTTTGCAACACTCTAATAGTTTCTCCATATGGCAAGAGAAGAGGGTAGTTGCAACACTAATACAACACTCCAATTGAAGGTTTTTGCAGCACTCTAGTAGTGTCTCCATATGGCAAGAGAAGAGGGTAGTTGCATCATAATACTACACTTCAATTGAAGATCTTGGCCCCACTCTAGTAGTGTCTGCATATGGCTAGAGAGGAGGCTAGTTGCAACACCAATACAACACTCCAAATGAAGATCTTTGCAACACTCTAGTAGTGTCTCCAAATGGCAAGAGAAGAGGGTAGTTGCAAGACCAGTACAACACTCCAATTGAAGGTCTTTGCAGCAGAGAATTAGAGTCTCCAAATGGCAAGAGAAGAGGGTAGTTGCAACACTAATACAACACTCTAATTGAAGATCTTTGCAGCACTCTAGCAGTGTCTCTATATAGCAAGAGAAGGGAGTTGCGACACGAATGCAACACAACAACCGAAGATCTTTGCAGCACTCTACTAGAGTTTCCATATGGCAAGATAAGAGCGTAGTTCCGACCCTAATACAACACTTCAATTGAAGGTCTTTGCAGCATGTAGTAATGTCTCCATACGGCAAGAGAAGAGGGTAGTTGCAACACCAATACAACACTCCAATTGAAGCTCTTTGCAGCACTCTAGTAATGTTCCCATATGGCAATAGAAGAGTGTAGTTGCAACACTAATACAACACTCCAATTGAACATCTTTGCAGCACTCTAGTAGTGTCCATATGGCAAGAGAAGATGGTAGTTGCGACACTAATACAACACTCCAATTGAAGATATTTGCAGCACTCTAGTAGTGTCTCCATATGGCAAGAGAAGATGGTAGTTGCTACACGAATACAACACTCCAATTCAAGATCTTTGCAGCACTCTAGTAGTGTCTCCATATGACAAGAGAAGAGGGTAGTTACAACACCAATACAACACTCCAATTGAAGGTCTTTGTAACACACAAGTAGTGGGCAAGAGAAAAGGGTAGTTGCAAGACTAATAGAACACTCCAATTGAAGATCTTTGTTGCACTCTAGCAGTGTCTCTATATAGCAAGAGAAGAGGGTAGTTGCGACATGAAAACAACACTCCAATTCAAGATCATTGCAGCACTCTACTAGTGTTTTCTTATGGCAAGATAAGAGGGTAGTTGCGACACTAATACAACACTCCAATTGAAGGTCTTTGCAGCACTCTAGTAGTGTCATATGGTAAGACAAGAGGGTAGTTGCAACACTAATACAACACTCCAATTGAAGATCTTTGCAGCACTCTAGTAGTGTTCCCATATGGCAATAGAAGAGTGTAGTTGCAACACTAATACAGCACTCCAATTGAACATCTTTGCAGCAGTCTAGTAGTGTCTCCATATGGCAAGAGAAGAGGGTAGTTGCGACACTAATACAACACTCCAATTGAACATCTTTGCAGCACTGTAGTAGTGTCTCCATATAGCAAGAGATGAGGGTAGTTGCGACATGAATACAACACTCCAATTCAAGATCTTTGCAGCACTCTAGTAGTGTCTCCATATAACAAGAGAAGAGGGTAGTTTCAACACCAATACAACACTCTAATCGAAGGTTTTGCAGCACTCTACTAGTGTATCCATATGGCAAGAGAAGAGGGTTGTTGCAACAATAATACAACACTCTAATTGAGGATATTTGCAGCCTCTAGTAGTGTCTTCATTTGGCAAGAGAAGGTAGTTGCAGCACCAATACAACACTCCAATCGAAGGTTTTTGTAGCACTGTAGTAATGTCTACGTACGGCAACAGAAGAGGGTTGTTGCACCCTAATACAAGACTCCAATTGAATATCTTTGCAACACTCTAGTAGTGTCTCCAAATGGCAATAGAAGAGGGTAGTTGCAACACCAGCACAACACTCCAATTGAAGTTCTTTGCATCACACAAGTAGTGTCTCCATATGGCAAGAGAAGAGGGTAGTTGCAGCACCAATACAACAACATTCGAAACGAAGGTTTTTGCAGCACTCTAGTAGTGTCTCCTTAAGGCAAGAGAAGAGGGTAGTTGCACCAAAATACACGACTCCAATTGAAGGTATTTGCAACACACTAGTAGTGTCTCCATATGGCAAGGGAGGTGGGCATTTGCAACCCTCATAAAACTTTTCAATTGAAGGACTTTGCAGCACACAAGTAGTGTCGCCATAGGGCAAGAGAAAAGGGTAGTTGCAACACTAATACAATACTCTAATTGAAGATCTTTGCAGCACTCTAGTAGTGTCATATAGCAAGAGAAGAGGATAGTTGCGACACGAATACAACACTCCAATTGAAGATCTTTGCAGCACTCTAGGAGTGTGTCCATATGGCCAGAGAAGAGGGTAGTTGCAACACTAATACAACACTCCAATTGAAGATCTTTGCAGCACTCTAGCAGTGTCTCTATATAGCAAGAGAAGGGTAGTTGCGACACTAATACAACACTCCAATTGAAGATCTTTGCAGCACTCTAGCAGTGTCTCTATATAGCAAGAGAAGAGGGTAGTTGCGACACGAATACGACACTCCAACTGAAGATCTTTGCAGCACTCTAGCAGTGCCTCATTATAGCAAGAGAAGAGGGTAGTTACGACACGAATACGACACTCCAACTGAAGATCTTTGTAGCACTCTACTAGTGTTTCCATATGGCAAGATAAAAGCGTAGTTGCGACCCTAATACTACACTCCAATTGAAGGTCTTTCCAGCACTCTAGTATTGTCTCCATATGGCAAGAGAAGAGGTTAGTTGCAACACCAATACAACACTCCAATTGAAGATCTTTGCAGGATAGTAGAGTGTGTTCACATGGCAAGAGAAAATGGTAGTTACAACACTAATACAACACTCCAATTGAAGATTTTTGCAGCACTTTACTTGTGTCTTCATATGGAAAGAGAAGAGGGTAGTTGCAGCACCAATACAACACTCCAATCGAAGTTTTTTGCAGCACTCTAATAATGTCTACATTACGCAAGACAAGAGTTTAGTTCCAACAACAATACAACACTCCAATTGATGATTTTTGCAACACTCTAGTAATGTCTCCAAATGGCAAGAGAAGAGGGTAGTTACAACACCAGTACAACACTCTAATTGAAGGCCTTTGTAGTACACAAGTAGTTTCTCCATATGGTAAGAGAAGAGGGTAGTTGCAAGACTAATACAACACACCAATTGAAGATCTCTGTAGCACTCTAGCAGTGCCATATAGCAAGAGAAGAGGGTAGTTGTGACACGAAAAGAACACTCCAATTCAAGATCATTGCTGTACTCTACTAGTGTTTTAATATGGCAAGATAAGCTGGTTGTTGCGACACTAATACAACTCTCCAATTGAAGGTCTTTGGAGCACTCTAGTAGTGTCTCCATAGGCCTAGAGAAGAGGGTAGTTGCAACACTAATACAACACTCCAATTGAAGATATTTGCCGCACTCTAGTAGTGTTCCCATATGGCAATATAAGAGTGTAGTTGCAATAGGGGTGCAAACGGATCGGATATTATCCGTTCGGATCCGGATCCGTATCCGATTTTTTGCTGATACGGATATTCGGATACGGATAATTTGCGGATACGGATGCCGATGCGGATATTACTTATGCGGATACGGATATGGTTTCAATTTTTGAAAGCGGATACGGATACGGATACGGATAATATCCGTATCCGTAACTTTTAATTTAACGGATATCCGTGTAACCCAGTAAAAAGTTTTCTGAAATTAGACCTTTCGACTTCTCTCAATTCCATTTCTGCGCGACGGTTCGACTTCTTCTTTCATTATGACGGAGCGAAAAAACTTCCACAAATAGATTATTTTTTTTATTGCTGCTTCGTTTCACAGAATTTGGCGTGTTCCTCTGACAGAATTTGGCGAGTTCCTTTGACAGTTCAACTTCTCTCAAGTTTCTCTTACTAAGGACTTAAGAAGGTACGTAGTTTGATTTTGATTATTATTGTTGGATTATTGCTCATGTCCGAATTATGACTATTGTTGTTGGATTTTAGCTTTTGACTCACTAAATTTCTATTATTTTTGTTAGATTTTTTATTTGCGATATTGTCTATTAGTGAGGTTTTAGGGATTTTAGACTAAATATCAATAATATTTATGAAACTTTATAATATTCATTCTAATAAACACATCTTTGACAATGATATAATTTTAAAGACATTAAATGCAACATTTCTTCTAAAGGAAAGAATCGATTCCTGACAGAGATATGATGCAAACCAGTATTTCAAAATTATTTGTTATAAAAAATTATCACAAGTGCAAATGAGTCACTTTCAATGTCTCATGCGTTTGTATACAACATACAAATTCATGTAGATTAAAATCTAGGTTAATTTTAAAAAAATACTGTCAGCTTTAGAATTCACCATATCTCATGCATTTTGATAATTCAGTATATATTATGTATCCAAATGCCTCAGCAGCTTCATCATATATAATTGTTTGGAAAGACTAACTAATTCTTCCAATTATTTAGGTTATCACCCTAAATGGTATCATCGAGCAGGCCTATCGAAAGCGAGCCACAACAGAATTCAGCACCGCCACCTACTGCAAATGTTGGTACTAGCAATGCTACAGATGAAAACCCACCTAGTAAAAAGCAAAAGAAACTGAAATCAGATGTTTGGAATTATTTTGATAGAACTGAGACCATTGAAGTAGTGAATGGAAAGCGGATAACAAATGTCAGTGCAACTTCCAAAGTTTGCTCTCAAACATTTGAAGCAAATAGCAAACAAGGTACTACGCGCTTACAGAATCATTATACGGGAAAACATGGTGTTCCTACGGGACAAGGTTTAATTAGTTCAGTTGGAGAGACATTCAAGTATGATGAGGAATCGAGTCGTAAGAAATTGGCACTTGCCGTTGTAATGCATGAGTATCCATTTCGCATCGTTGAGCATGAGTACTTTGTTGATTTTGTTAAATCCCTTCGTCCCTCTTTTCAGATGAAATCACGGACTACATGTAGAAAGGAAATATTGGAGATGTTCAAGGAAGAAAGGGGAAAGGTTTATAAGTTCCTTGGATCACTTTCATGTCGGTTGAGTTCCACCATGGATTTATGGACTTCACGACAGAATAAGAGCTACATGTGTGTAACTGTACACTTCATTGATGAGAAGTGGAATATGCACAAAAAGATCATTAGTTTCATGCGCTTGCGAGGGAGACATACGGGTGCAAACTTATGTCAAGCGGTTATGAAAATTTTGTTTGATTGGAACATTGATAAGAAAATGTTTTCACTTACATTGGATAATGATGGTGCCAATGGTGTGTGTGTGAGGGAAATGATCGAGCGACTCAATAAAACTGGAGGTATTTGTTGTGGTGGAAAGCTCTTTCATGTGAGATGTGCCGCTCACATAATGAACCTTGTTGTGCAAGATGGGATAAATGTGATAAGGAAAGGAATTGATAACATACGAGAAGTAGTGGGAAAAGTGAAACACTCTCCTATATTGCGGGAAGAATTTGAGCAAAGGGCTAACGAGTGCAAGTTAGACATTGGAAGAGCACTTTCCTTGGATGTCTCTACTAGGTGGAATTCGACCTATATGATGCTAAGGGATGCTATCTACTACCGAGAGGCATTTGAGAGGATGTACATCCTCAACCATACATGGTTTCCTAATTTTCCTTCAAGTGAAGAGTGGCAAGAGGCTAATGAGTTATGCAAAATTTTAAAGAAATTCCATACAGTAACGGAGATTCTATCGGGTACTTCTTATCCAACCTCTAACTTGTTCTTTGCAAAATTTTGTGATATCAAATTAAGAATTAGAGATTGGCTTAGAAAGGAAAATCCAATTATTGTTAAAATGGCTTCCTTAATGAAGGAGAAATTTGATAAGTATTGGGACCAATCAAACATCGTACTAGCAATAGCTTCTTTTTTAGACCCACGCTATAAGATGGGATTGATTGAATTCTATTATCCCAAAATTTATCAAAATTGAGGAGCTGCTGAATTGGAAGAGTTCAATAAGGTTTTGAGAGAGTTATATGGAGAGTATGTATTGAAGTACCAAAGTGTGGATGAAGTAGCACAAGCTGGTGGCGGTTCTGTTCTCGGTGGTGACACGGGTGATGGTGATGAGGATAGGGACAGCGAACTCAATCAATTTATGTTGGAGAGATGTCAACCATGGAATAGCAAATCTGACCTAGATCGATACCTAGAGAGAAGTCCTACTTCGTGCCCTCGAGATCAAGATTTTAATGTGCTTAATTGGTGGAAATCAGAAGGTAAAGACTATCAAATCCTGTCTAAACTTGCTCAAGATGTGTTGGCTGTACCGGTCTCGACGGTTGCTTCAGAGTCGGCTTTCAGCACTGGTGGTCGCGTCATTAACGCCTATAGAAGCAAATTAGACTCCGAAGTTGTTGAAGCGTTAGTGTGCATACAAGATTGGATCAGAGATGATAAAAAAGGTATTGTTTCTTAATTATATTTATATCATTTTCTATTAATTTGTTGTTTTCTACTTTTCTTAATTATACTGTCAGAGGTGAAAAATAATATAACACAAATTTTCTTACTGACTCTTAGTTGTTTGTACGTTAATCTGAGTCAAGCTGCTGCTATAATTAATCAAACAATTATGTCACAAATATCCTTTAGTCATGTATATAGTTGATAAAGTTAATTAACTAACCTTTTTTCGGATTAAAAGAAAAATCATAATATAAGTTTTAATAATTTTATATCTCTCGGAATGGAGTTTGAGCCCCGAGAAAGAAGTCTGCGGCTTTAATTTCAAATAAAGCCAATCATCTCTCAGACCTCCTTTTATCTAAAATTTCATCCTCCTTGCCAGACTTTACCCAGCCATTTTGCATTGAAGCAGATACATTTGAAGATGGGATTGGAGCAGTACCTTCAAATCATCAATAAGTTTATATATAATAATATTCATTCACAGGCCTTACAGTTAGACTTATCAGATTCTAATGCTTATGATAAACGCTTCATAGAAGAGCAGTGCTTGGGGGCGTTCAAACCATCTTTTCTTAATTCAATTTCTTAAATCATACAATTCTGATTCGATTCTTTTGAAAATCATATATTACTTTCAATCATTATTTTAATTTCAGGTTGTGCAACATCAATTTTTGATTTTATGGAGGAACCAGAAGAAGAAGATGGAGATGATAATAGCGATTGATGTGTTAACAAAATATCATTAAACTACCTCTTTTTATTTTAGAATTATATATGTTCAGAGAGAATATCTTTTGTGTTGGTATATTTTAATTAGAATTAGAATTATGTTGGTGAATTTTAGTTAATTAGATGTGGTCGGTGAATTGGTGAATTTTAGTTATGGCTATATATATTTTGTAATGGCATAACATATATATTTTGAATTAAGAATCCGAATTATATCCGTATTTGTATTCGTATTCGAAAAATATTCGATCCGTATCCGTATTCGTTTAATATCCGATCCGTATCCGTATCCGATTAATATCCGATCCGTATCCGTATCCGATTAATATCCGATCCGTATCCGTATCCGATTAATATCCGATCTGTATCCGTATCCGAAAAAAAAAATACGGATACGGATATGGTTTTAGCACTATCCGATCCGTATCCGATCCGTTTGCACCCCTAAGTTGCAACACTAATACAGCACTCCAATTGAACATGTTTGCAGCACTCTAGTAGTGCCTCCATATGGCATGTGAAGAGGGTAGTTGCGACACTAATACAACACTCCAATTGAATATCTTTGCAGCACTCTAGTAGTGTCTCCATATAGCAAGAGAAGGGTAGTTGCGACACGAATACAACACTCCAATTCAAGATCTTTGCAGCACTCTTGTAGTGTCTCCATATGACAAGAGAAGAGCGTAGTTACATGATCAGAGTCAAAATGATGATGAATTACGTAGGGTTTTGGGTTAGGTTTTGCATATTATCTCACATTTATGTTTAATTAATTAGAGAAAATGGCTACTGTCACCCTTCTGTATGTTTTATTGTTGAAAACAGGTTTTGGGACTATTTCACATCAAATGGAGCAAGAATCAGGTAAATCGGACAAGTGACGCTCATCGACTAAGGCCCTGTTACGATCCGTACCAGTTGATACGGACCTAGCCGGATACGGACCAGGAGATAGTGTGATACGCATTAAACCCCTTAGCAACAAGGTGTGAATACGGACCGTATCAGTTAATACGATCCGTAACTAAGGCGCCCTTTTGGGAATAACTGCCACAAGCGTGTGCAGACCGTGTTTCTTGGCCTCCACTCATCTCCAGACGTCCACTCCTATATAAAGCCCCTGGACAGAAGAGGAAACGATCTTTGTAATTTTGGTTATTAGGGTTAGATTTGATTGAAGTGAGAAGAGAGGAGTGTTGTAATGATGCCGTTCCGTGACTAAGTTCTTTTTTTAGGGCTAGACAGTAAACCTTATTACTCATGATGCTTTGATATATCTATTTTTTGTTGATTATGATTTCTTGTTGTTGATTGAAATACTTTTGCAATTTATTCTCCCTTCACCTAATTTCGATGATCTAGTTTAATCCTAGGGTAGTGACAGTACTTTATTGGTAGAAAAACTATGATGGACGAGTTAGCCTTGTTGGGAGCTATTAGATTTATGTGAAGAAAACTTTCACGGGGAAACCATAAATCAGAACCACAAAATGCAAACCAAGTTCTGTTGCATAAGATAACTCGCAGTGTCCTATGTAGTATCTCGGTGGAAGTTCCGTCATTTGCGTAAGTAACTTGAAGTGTCCTATGTAGTGTTTTCCATTAACAACAATAGGAAATCAGATCCGACAGAAGCATAATATCAAAGAGGATTGAGTAGCAATGGTGTGTCGAAACCCTAGAAATTCTCATCTCTATCTTTATTTTAATTACTTTTAATTGTTGCCAAATTTACATTGATCACAATTCCAAACTCGCAATTTTCAGATTTTGTTTAGCCTTTCGAAAGATTGTGATTTGATCGCTCAAGACTGTAGACCAATATTACATGTGGATTGACCTCGATTATACTACTCGATAAGGATTGTGCGCTTGCAATCCGAACCGAAAGCATTTCCGAGTTTATAAATTTTAAAAGAAAACATCGCTCTCTTTTGAGTGATCAAGCTTTTTGGCGCCGTTGCCGGGGAATAACGGTTTATTGTGCAAGGTCTCGCGAGACGCCCTTGCTTTGACCATTGAATCCAATCAATTAGTGACGCCTAGATTTTTAATTTTCTGCATTTTAATTTTCTTCTTTCAATTTTACTTTCAATTTCGTTTTCCTTTTCTGTTTTTAGTTTAATTTTCAGATTTTCATTTCTTTTGTTTCTTAGGATACTGCACGCTGGCCGAATCATCCTTACGGAGATCCCTGAGGATTGCAAGAAGGGGAGGATAATTCACTTCCCCATCACCGATTAGGACCAATCATAGTCCTTCCTCAAGTTACTCGGAAAGCGAAGAAGACTCAGATTCAGTCAATTGGGTCCACCTACGGTGTCATTCTGCTCGGGTTGTCGCTCGTCTCCACCTACG